>PVJL010012609.1:0-36317 GCA_004026885.1 Lyroderma lyra | reverse complement strand
AAATAGTAAGTGGTTTGTCCACTGGCCCAATAAATTAGTGATAGAGGGTGCTGTGAGAATTATGAAGGTGGAACTTGTTGACATAAACACAGCCAAGCCTGTAAAAAAGCTTTATAAAAATGCATTTGAGGCAAAGAGAGGACACGCCTGGAG
This sequence comes from Lyroderma lyra, assembly GCA_004026885.1. NCBI lineage: Eukaryota > Metazoa > Chordata > Mammalia > Chiroptera > Megadermatidae > Lyroderma > Lyroderma lyra. The sequence continues at coordinate 36,164 of PVJL010012609.1, read as the reverse complement.
GTAAGATCACGGCAGACTGAGATCAGTGCTTCCGAGAATAAGTTTAAGTTTCCTCTGTGCACTTGACATTGAGGAGGGGACGTAAGGAAGAGGAGGCGGGGCTGGGAGAAGGTCAGGGGGGATCAGACAGCAGGAGAGCTGAAGTCACGTGCTCTCTCCGGGGAGGTCACGTGCAGATCGGATTACGGGCTACTTAAGATTCTGGGTTCTGCTGAGGGCTCTGGGAGGGGGTCAGCACGAGAAGGAGGGGTCTGGGGGGGCCTTGCAAAGGGGTGTCAAACTAGGTGCACAGAAAGGATGGGCAGGCTTGCTTAAGGGACAGATAAGCCTGGGAAAGGAGGTGCACGTGGACCCGAGCTGCCCAGTTAGGGATTTCCGATCACACCACCCTGTGAGGTTCCTTTCCATGGAAACCCCTTTGGTCATCCACAAACTCAACTATGGCAGCAAGCCAAATTTGTTTTCATGTCTGCAATAATATCCCTGCCCTCCCTTCCTCCACTTTATGCCCTGTTCCTAAATTTTCTTAAAAAAAAAATGTCCTTTATCTGTCACTGACTTGTTAAAGAGCTCTTCAAGGGTCCATGAGATCTGAACTGTGGGTGTCTTTCCTGCCTTTCCTCTCACTGCCCTTCTCTCCTCTCTCCATGCAAACTAAATGCAAGCCGGGCAATTATGCACATACGTCCTGAATGGTTTTACACAGTCATGCCTTTGTGCACACTGTGCTTTCACCCCATGGTGACTTCCCTCTTATCTCTTCAACTGCACGCTTGTCCATTTCAGGTTCTGCTCAAACCTAAAACCTAGAATGCAACTTTACCAAGCTCCAGGCCTAGGGAACACACAGGCATAGCTTTGCTATTAAAAATAGCACGAAAACAACCATTTGACCTTGTGATGGACAGAATATGTCCTATTTCTGTTACTTCCATAGCACGGAAGCCCCCAAATCCAATGATATGATCAAGTTCTGCACGTTGAGGATTAAGAAGCCAGGAGAAGACCACCCTAAAGCAGAGTTGAGACAGGGAGAGTGAAACTCAGAAAAAGACAGAGAGAATGAGCTTACAAACAAAAATTCTAAAACATATGAAGAAATCAAGCATCCGATACAGGAATACCGAGGAGATAATTGTGGGCTCCGTTCCACAATAAAGCAAGTATCACAATACAGCGGATCACACGAGCTTTTGGCTTCCCAGTGCATATAAAAGTTACGTTTACACTACACTGCAGTCCGTTAAATGTGCAACAGTATTATGTCTAAAAAGAAGTGCATACTTTAATTAAAAAATATTTTAGTGCTAAAAAATGCCAATCATCAGTGAGTTCTAATCTTTTTGTGCATGGAGGGTTTTGTTTTACTGTTGATGAAAATGCATTATCTGTCAAGTGCAATAAAACAAAGTACAATAAATTGTGGTATGCCTGTACAATTAAATCAAATTCTAAAACATACGAAGAAATCCAATATCACACACAGCTAAACCAATGAAGAGTTGACACATTTACTCCAAAGTATATCAATTTTATGCCGTGGTCCAATAAAGACTTTAAACATCTACACTTAAAATACTCAAATTGATAAATGGAAGAATAACTTTCACTTTGTAAATGGCAAGTGATTTTTTTTAAAAAAAAGAAGGAAAAAATGAAAATGGCCAAGTATTAAAAATAAGAACAAATTTTTTATCTTTAAATAAAAATCATGTTCATTAAAATTTGAAAAATAATTCTACATTAGACAGAGTAGAAGAGAGAATTAGTGTATTAGAAAGATAATTCAAGGAATCCATTAAGAATGCAGTACAGAGAAAAGAGAGAGAAAATATAAATTAAAACTCAAAATAGCATGGTAAAAGTAAGTTCAAAGATATTAGCTAACCCAAATTCTATAAAAGGTTCAAACTCACCTATTAAAAGAGAGTTTATAGATTGGATTTTTAAAAATATAGTTATAAGTTGCTGGCAGGCAAGAGGAATAATTAAGTGATGGGGAAAGACATATTACGTGAATACTAACCATAAGAGAACTAGAGCAGCAATATTAACATCAGATGGCATAGAATTTAAGTCCCAAATATTAATAAGAATATCATGTATACTAATAAAGGTAAAAATTTACTAAGAAATCGCGATAGTAAATAACTTATTTGCAGCTGAGAGCTAAGAGTCTTGAAATATTTAAAGCAAAACTGGTACACTTATCAGAAGAAATGAATACTTCCATGATATTAGAAGAAGATTTCAAGGAATGATGGTTGAGCAGATAAATATTAGTTAGAATATGGTTTTGAACAACAAATTTAGGAAGCTTGACTTAATAAATACTCATATATACAGAACTCTGTATCCCAAATAATATGTATACATGAAGTAATATTTAAATTGACGATGTAGTCCATCCAAATTAGGTATTATCATCTTTCAAATAATTGGCAATAAGCCATATTTTATAACATTAGCCTAATGCAATTTGACACCAATAATAAAATATCATAAAAATAAATATCCCATTAAATAATTTGTGTTCAATTACAGTGAGAATTACAATCGTAAATAGGAAATAAAAGTGAATAAAAATTAAAAATATATATAAGTTTGAGATACAAATAATTATTTCAAAGCCAATTGAATGCAGTTAAAAATGTTAGGGTTACTTTATAGAATTACATGATTTTTTTTTCTTTAGGAGAAAGGATTAAAAATAAATGAGCTATACTTGTCCATTCACCTCAAGAAGTCAAGGTAAAGAAAATAGAAGTAAGTGGATTAAAAATACTACAGATTACATAGTTATACTAATGAGTTCATCAATCTGCATAATGGAAGATATAAAAATAGTGTACTTATACACTATTCCATAATTACCAAAATATTAAACTAATAGCTAGTAGAACTAATGAGGAAGTTCAGCAGAGGTGTTGAATAAATGACACAAAAATCACGTGTTATAATATATCAGTAATTTCCCAGAAGAAACTATAATTGGAAAAATGTCTTATTCACAATAGCGACAAAATCCACAAGGCACCTAGGACTGAAGTCATTAGTAAATGCACAATGTATTAATAGAGAACGTTATAAATCACAATTGAAGGACCAAAAACAGAATGAGAAATAGACTGTTCTCATGAATAGAAAAGCTAAACAATTTTTAAATGTCACTTCTCCCCAAATTATGGTACACAATCAGTAGCGTTCCAATAAACGTCAAGTTTTTCTTAAAAGTCGATGAGCCGATCCTATGATTCACCCGAAAGAAAGCGCGACGGGCCACGAGTTACGGAATTGTAGAGAACAAGGTGGAGGAACTTGCCCCGCCCAATATCAAGGTCTATAAATGCGTCGATTTAAAGCCCTGTGGATCTGCAAGAGGAGAGAGGGGCCAAAACACACCCACAAAAATACCAGGCTGAGCACTGGCCCGCTGCAGGGACGTTACAAATCCCGCGTCCCACCTGCCTACCCTTCCAGAATGTGGGACCGTGATCACGTCCCCTGGGCGAACACGGCGAATTCTCTGCCCCCCGTGACTGGAGCCCACGGGGTCACGTCTGGCATGAGCCTCTGATCCACCCTGAGCCGACGGAGTCCTCTCTCCTAGGGGCTTACCCCTGAGGTCCCATCACGGTGACCGGTTAACGAGCGGATATGGCGTCAGGGTGTGAGGCCACCACTGGGCAATGCTACCTTAGTAAACAGGCGTCTTCCTTCCAGAGCAGCCAAAGGACTTCTACGGACAACAACAGGAGAAGGAAGTGGACACAGGACGATGGGAGACGAGGGAGCACGTGAAAGCCGGCAGCGACTCCTGTCTGATGGCTTTGCGTGTCCTGCCGTCCGCTCCAGCCCTGGAGCTGCCGTAGTGTCTCCTGCCGACAGTTTGTGTTTTTCTTGCTTAAACCACTTGGAGGGGTTTGGGTTATTTCCAACCAAACAACGTGGAGCAGTGACGGATGGATGACGATCAAATTTCCCTTGGCCTTGACACTTAAAAATGGCAGTGCCCCACTTCGTAAGGTGCCACAAGCTCTGTCCCCTCCACAGCAGAACAGCTTACGGAGACGTGCAACGGACCACACCCCACCGGTGTTTTTAAAGTGAGCGGGGAGTGTTTGAAAGCTGTCTCCCTGGGGCGGGGTGCACGTCCGCAGCGGCTGGCCGCCCCTCCTTCGGCGTGAGGCACCCTGCAGACCTCAGCTGTGCGGCCCTTGGGACGAGGCTGCCCTACACACGTCCCGGAGGCAGAGGTGAAGGCGAGGCAGCTCCCTTGTCACCCACGGCCCCGGCACTCCACGGCTCTATGAAATGAGGCCCCAACAGCGGAGGCTATCGCGAAGCCCCAAAGCGGGTGGAGGGGCTCCCGTTCTGCCTTCGAACGTCTTCTCTCTTACTCAGTGTCTTGGATCACTTGTTTATATTTGAAGGTTTTTCTACTATTGTAAAACCGTCAGCTTACCTCGTGATGGTCAAATGCCAGTAACGTGATCTAGCTTCCCCCGCCCCCCCAAGTTTTGTTTCCTCTTACGGAGGGTGAGCTGAATGTACCTCACAGTCCACTGTCATTGTGAGGAGCACACAGGGGCCTCCACAACTTGGCAAAAGTTCTTCCACCTGGTTTGGCGATCCGGGACAATGCAGTTATCACGTCCTGAGCCCCCCGAGTAGGCTGTCGGATATAGTGGTGTCTGGTCCCACGATGACATAATTACCAGGCATCGTGATGTAAATGACATCTTTTCAATGTGTTCTGACCAGTGCATGCTTTACAGATGTCCTTTTATTTTTACTTTAAATCACTGCTCTCTGCGTTATGGAGTCTGCCAAAATGTTTTGCTTTGCTCTACCTAGGCCAACGAGGGGCCAGTGTGTCTGAATTAAATTCTCTGACTCCAGGGACAAGAATTCTGGGTGTCTATAAGTTGTAGATGACTGCTATCGGCAGCTGCCTCTTGTGTTCGTGTGATGCAGAGTGATTCACACCCACTAGCTAGGCTGTTTTCTTGAATTTGAAGGCTGACTTTACCACTTTTCATGTTACTTTTGAAAGTGCAAGGAATGCTATTAATAATTACATCAGGCATAAAGAAGCCCTCGGACCTCTCACAACAAGACGTAGCCTCATTGTAGTTACTGTGTTTGTAAAACTTAATTGTAATGAGGCATTTGAAGGGTGGTGGTTATTGTGAATTCCTTGATCCTTAAAATTATAGCGTTAAAAATATGGCAAATCTCTGAACCATAAGTACTGCTGTGCTTATGGGCCCAGTTTTTTCTTGGTGCTAAATCTTACCCCCTTTATTGAACTGGTCACGAGCTAATGCAGGTATTGGTTTATGTCTTCATCTCCTGGGACTCGAGCATGTTTTTGGCCTGGAAAGGGATCCATGTGTATTTTTAGAATTGAGGTTATTTGAATAAATTGCAAAGAACAGGATATTTTTAGAAACCTTTTTTTTTTTTTTTGGGTGCATTAATAAAGATAGGATTATCTGTGCAAGAGCTACGGTGCTTACATGTGACGTAAACATATATTTTTATAGCCCCACGCAGCACACGAATATGTCGCTGTACCACTCATAAGATAGCTCGGTGCATCTGGATTGAAGCAGCACCTAGGCACAATGAGTTAGAGGATTAGCATTAGGGGAAACTTCTGGAGTCTGAATCTAGGCCTCGCCACTTTGTAGCTATGGGACCTGGAAACTACTAGCGTGTCTGTGCATTTGCTTCTGTCTGTAACATGGCAAAGTAACTACTGCGCGCACGAGTTGTAAAACATAAACGAGTTGTTCCACGTGAAGAGCTTAAAACAGTGCCCGATTATTGTAAGCACAGCAGAGCAGGCTGTGGTTTTGTTGTTGTAACAACAGTCACTACTACTGGTACTATGAAAGATCGAACCTCACATGCACAGCTCAGCAGTGAGACAGAACAAAGATGGAGACTACAACCGTATCCCTTGCTTCCTCATGTAATAGAAAAATCAACATGTTGCCTTTCAATTAAATACTAATTAAAGGGTGGGAATAAGACCAGAGAGGTGGAAAAATTCACATGGGAGAGGACAACTGATTTAACTCAAAATCTGGGGACTGACCCCAGATATCGAAGACGGCAAAATAAAGATGGAGGGCATTGATAACCTCTTACTTTCTATTTTCCTATCCAACTTTCTAAGAGTAGAAATGTATTTAAAATATTTCCACTTATGTCTATGAAGATAGGGAATAAAGGATCATTTTTTAATCTTTATTTCCTTTCTTAAGTGGAACGCAGAGCTGTTTTGCTTAAACGTGGGGGACGTTTATGTGCATGATGAAAAATGACAATTGCACTTCCCCGAGATTTATGGGTTAATTGGGAAGAGTCCCTTAATGTGTAGGAACAAAATCTCCATATCATTTTTAGAGTGTATGTGTAAAAATGATTTAAATGTGTAATATTTCATAAATGTTCCGTGCTAAAAATATTTTATAAATTGTACATTGAAAGCCTCTCATACAGAATTATTAAAAGTAGATTATGGGTTAAGTGTTTACAAAGAGAATTTTTTATCTCTTATAGTGGTTTTTAAGCACCATCTCTCTGCTGTTTGATATTATGTTTTATAGAGTGTGTCTTTAGGAAATTCTAAATCTGCTTCCGCTCAGAGAGCCAAGTCAACCGATACATGATACTGATGAATTCCACGATATTGTAGACATGTATCTCGCTTTTCTTTAAGTCTTAAGAGACTAATTGCTGGTGGTCGTGTGCTGTTAATACGACATGCTACTACATTTCCAGGCCGTAGACGGCTTTTTTAAGACTCTGCCTCAAAAATAGGCATATCTTTGTGTTATTGTTTTAATTTTATATCTAAATATGGTGGAATGAGTCTCTTCAAGGAAAGTAGAAACCTTTTACATACTTTATACATCACTACACATTGTATTAATAGACTATAGGCGCCGCCATTACTATCATCAGATGTTGGAATACCATGCCTGGGTGTGTGTGTGTGTGTGTGTGTGCACGCGTGTGTGTGCGTTTGTCAGTGTGTGTGCGTACTCCCATGTTAATCAGGCAAATGTTTTCTTTAAGAACAAACCCCACTGACTACTTTTGCTAGCTGTTCTGTTTGCTGACCTAAAAGCTGACGTGCAGAACAGGTGTGAGATTGAGAGGTCAGCCGTTTCAAAGGGCATGGCAGCGCTCCGGGGGATCGAGTGTCCCCGCTTGGTGCCTCGTGATGTTTGCTGGTGCTCAAGCTACCGAGCTGCTTCATCTGAAGACGTGTCTTCTGTTCACTGTTACGTAGGCCCGTGAGTGAGTGACGCTACGCCTTATCATTGTCTTCATGTGTGATCTGTGCATCAGTTCTAGTGCTGGCAGATGAGGAGAGTGTGTTCTGTGCCAGGAAGGATCAGTGACTGCGGAGAATCAGTTTCATGGTTACGGAATGGAGAGAGATGATGGTCTCTCCCTCCCCCACGCCCCAGAGCCACGGTGCTCCTCCGTTCTGCCTCCCCCTTCTTCCTGCCTCGTCTGCGGGGGTCCCTTCTGTGCTTCGATTGCGTTTATTCATTATAACCCCAGAACTCAGGGTGTCCTGCCCACGTTTCAGGGGTGGGATAGGAAAGGGACAGCACTGTCATTGAGTTCTATCTACAAGTATTGACTGAGGAGTCCTACAAACTAGACTGTGTGAGGTTTTAGGAGGGGAGGAGACACCATGGTCCCCATCCTAAAGATGGCAGTCTTGTGGGGACACTGAGGCAAATGCCCAGCACACCTGGGAAGATTAGTATCATCAGAGATCTAACACTGAAGTGACCGCCCCCATGTGACATCGTAGGAGTCCACAAGGAGATGTGACCTCGAGCTGTGCACACACAAGGTGTGGAGCCGGATAGGAGGAGAGGGGTCAAGGTAACTGAAAGGGACCTCTGGACAGAGGGGAGTCCATGAGCAGTCACAGAGGACCCGAGGGGCAGGGCATGTTCAGGGACAGGGGGACCGGCTTGACCGACAGAGGACTTGAGGCAGAGAGCGGTGGGGACTGGGCCCCCGCGGTGGAAGCAGAGCGGTGAGAGCTGACGCGGACGCGGTCCGCGGGCCACGACCCGTGACTCGGCCAGGCGCTGAGACACACTGCGGAGTCGGAGGCACCTCAGCCACACAGAAGTGATTCCTCTCCGATCCGCTGTTCATTTGTCTAGGCCCCTCTTTACTCTGTTATGGGGCATAGAGAGAATCAGATAGATTGAGAAAAGACTCCGACAATTGTTTTTCTTAAATTTTCACCTATCCTACAGTTTCCCATTTCAAAAATGAAGGCAATGTGTCTGGATGTAGCAAACTTAGCCATGAAACAAGATAAAAATGCTAAACTGTTTATAGACGTGTTTGTTTAATAAGGTTTTACCACACTGCAGTCATGACAGTCCTTGTACAACGTGGGGTCGCTCACAGCGAGGCTGAAAATCCACTGAGAAATTTCATTGGCTGTTTAAGGGGGTTCGGGCAACATTACGGAAACATACTGGATTAAGGAACAAATCGATTTGTAAAGATGAAAACTAAATTATGTGGCTATGATTTTTATTACAGATTATTTCTGCAAATAGGGGAAAAGAAATAATTCGATCCCATAAAGAAAAGTAACTTTTCTGTGGTTCTGTTCACACAGACGTGTGACTTCGGAGTCACTTGAACAGCCTGGCCTGTCGTTATTTCTCTCGCGCCTTGTGGAGAATTAAGAGTTGATTCTATCCTTCAGTTCCACGAGAACTGGCTAAGACAGGGTTCAAGTAACCAAAGACAAGCCTGATGGCATAGTTCAGTGGCCATATTCACCCCCGTGAAAATATGAAAGAGAGATCAGAGATCGTGATGGCAGAAATCAGTAGGGGAACTGGCCCTGGAGATGACATCCTCTTCCTGCATCTTCCCTCGTTCTCTTGCTAGCTTTTTATTGTTTTGCTTTATTTGAGGTTCTGATGAATGTATATGCACAAAGTGAGCCTACTGAGTAAGACAATGGGCCTGGTTATACAAAATATTATTAATGACACACACACACACACACACACACACACACGTAAAGAACATACCATGAATGCTATGTGGGAAAAATAAAGTATTTTATTTATTTCTCCAAATTTGGTATGGATATTTTAAAATTTTTCATTTAACCAGCAGACTGGTATGAAAGTGACAAATAACAGCTAATCCTGTTTCTCACAGAATGTATATATACACGCACATGTATATTATTTGAAACAATTCACCATCAAAATATCGGAGCTCAGCAGGGAAACACGACTGCATGAATCCCATGTTTTTGAATGTCGAGGGGTACATGTCATTTCAAGGACTCATTTCCTCTTACCTTGAAAAATATGTTGAGATATCGATGGTTTATACAGATGTGAATTTTTTAAAAAGACTTGACTTTACTACCTACCCTTGCTTGACTTGCCAGTTAATTTTTAGATTTTTGTTTCTAATAGTCAGAAGCCCAGCAAGATAATAGGTGATGGTTATTGTATCACGTTGCTTACCCACCTTAAGAAGCAAGTGTGATTTAGTCCCCATAGCACATGCTCTTACCCAGTCCTTGGGAAGACACAGTGAAGGCAGCTATGTCTACAGAGAGCATCCTTGTCCTGACTGTTCACCGTCAAATCGTTATTAACCAGCTGTTGGCTGTTCTTCCTGAGATCTGCTTTTCTTGTTCCACATAACGATGTGAAGAAAACACGTTGCAGAACTTCACTTCTGCACCTAACAGTAGCTTCAGGAGTTCTGACTATTTCAAATTCTCCATGAAGTAATTGTTTAGAAAGTCAGTTAAATCAGCAACTTTTTTCTCTTCATTGCATGCAGAGAAAGACGCAACTGAGTATTTAAATCCTTTGAAACGCGTATTGTCATGTTACAAGTATGCATGAGAATGTTTATTAAGTTAATGTACCAAAAGTCAAATAAAAGAGATGAAAGAAGTTACATTCTTTAATGTGTAAGGGAATAATTGTAGTTCGTGCACCTGTGTTCACAAAGTAATGCAGTGTTCTTGTCATTAATAAGATATGGCATATTGACTGAAACTCTTAAAGGTAGAATGCAAAAACCAAGCTATTAAGAACTGAGGACATGCTACCTTAAATCCATTGTAATTTAGACCTGTCAACAAAGTTATCAGGACAACGATTTTAGAGATAATATTCTAGGCCTACAGTATTCCACTTGTATTTAATTAAAATGTGCTTTCTCAATCAAATATTTGCCCTAGGTTCTACTTCAGGATGTTTGTATTTGTTCAACTAAAATGTTAAAGTTCAATTTCAATGGGACTTGAGACAAGCATGCAATTAGGGGATTTGGAAATAGTTCTGTAACTAATGAAAATCAAGAAAATCATTTACTACCACATGAAAGTCAGTTAAAATGCTTCATTCTCATTTTGTCTTCCCATAAATGCCGGCTTCTTAGAAGGATGGGATGGTCGTGCGAGTTTTACTCATTGGATTTACCTTTATAAGTAAATGAAAAACTACTTTTCCTCTCGGAGGAGCAACGCCACATGCTCTGTGAGAGAAGTTCCTATCGAAAAAAAAAAGCTTCCAATGGGCTTCTTCCACGTGATGCACTTCCATATTCCCGGCCAATCCAAAGTGCCAGAGTGCAGACCTGTGCCTCCTCCCCGAGGACCAGCCCCTCAGGGTATCAAAGGCAGCACTCTGCGATCGGCCGGAGCTCAGGGATTTGCATAGACACAGTAGTCACCGGGGAATGGTCATATAACAATGTTTGCATTGCCGCTGTGTGACTAAAACGATGTCTCGTCGTTTCACAGAGTTAGCCAAAGAATAACAGCAGCCCAAACCCTGCCACACCGGTCTTCGTATCTCCCTCCGTTGATTTCCATATCTACTTATTTGCCTGCTTTAAAATTTGAGGTGTCATCCACCAACCTGGTAATTGTATAATAGACACCATCAATGATTAGTTGCTTGTTGTCTAAGTGCACCTTGAGGAATAATTCATTGCCTTACGATGAGAAAAGATTAAAACAATTGTTTGAGGACCAAAAACCACTACCAAGTAGAATAGATCATTTGGAAATCCTTTTTAATCATCATTATCATGTCTGCTTTATGCTTTATAGCTATAAATTCATTCTCACGTAATGCTAGTAGAACTTGGAAGTTTTCGATTCTGAGTAACGGTTGACATTGAATATGTGCATCCGTGTTACACAGTCTCCCTTTACGAGAGAAAAACTGCCTCAAGACAGGCCACACCCCCAACATTTCGTACGACCGGAAGGTCATGTCCCAGCTCTTTCGGTCTTTGTCAGGTTTAGCTCGTGAGTGCCTGACTCTGCAAGTACAAAGGAGGTAAGGTGGTGTGCGCGTGGGCACACGCGTGGGTCTGAAGTACTACCCAAGCCAACAACGTGTTTCTTCAATTTGCGTTCACACATTTGCATGTACATACGTGTTGCTCTCAAACGTGTTAAATTGAAGCTGAGAGATTCGCTCTATCAAACAAAGCTGATAAATGATACAGTTGTGAATGCAAAGTCCATGGTCAATACCACAAGACCCCAAAACAATGCCTCTGTCATTGTCCGTGTTTTATCTAGTTTTAAAAAGCCATCGAGGGAAAAATACTCTTGAGGGAGGAACAAAAAATGAAGCTTTACTGCAAAAGAAATGAATGCAGGACGCGGCCCTCGGGGCCGCGAGGAGACGTGAAGCATTGCGAGCTCATAGCCCGCTCAGGAGCGGCAGCTAATTCCAGCTTGACGTGCTTCGGGTCTCGTATTCATCTCGGCGTTTAATGACCCACACGTAATGGTCCTACACAGAGTCATTCCTTACAGGAGGGAGAAAACGTCACACGCTTTCCTTCCGGAGAAAAGCCACGCTGGGTCTTTGAGCAATGAATCGTCCTTGTCGCCAAGCCCAGTGTCGAGGGGCTCCCTAGCGTCCATCCTGGAGGCGAGAGCGATAGCAGGGCTGCGGTTACTTCTTTTTGACGGCCTCTTTGTGTCGGCCCCGTCCCCAGGACAGCCAGGACAAGGAAACGAGGTAGAACGCCAAGCCGATCATGAAGTCATACTGGTAGATGGTCACGAGAAATACCAGAAACAGAAGGACGTGAGGTGTCTTCGCGTGGGCGTGCTTCAGAAGCAGGGACCCGCGGCCCTGGGGCTGGTGTGCCTGGGCAGGGACGGGAGGAGCAGGGCCCTCCGGCTTCTTGTCCCCCGCAAAGCACGAGGTCGTGGTCGCTGCGCCTCTGTGCCTTTCCTGCGCCGTGTCCTCGGCAGCCTCGCCGACGGAAACCGCCGGGCCCAGGGACGTCTCCACGCTGCCTGCCCCGGGCTGGACAGGCTGGCCGGCACCTCTTCCCCTCCTACTGTCCGCGGTCACCGGTCGTGGGCTTCTGGAAGCGTCTTCGGGGAGGGACCCAGCCCGTGGGTACTGCCCAACGACCGGGCTGCCGCCTGCTGGCTTGTACTTGTCTTCTGACTCAGTGGGCCGAGATGGGAGCGTCACGGGCGTGACCGAATCCCCGACGGCGACCGCGTCTTCGCCAGAGGACCCTGCGGCTTTGGCACGGCGACCGGCCGTGCGGGCTGCTCCGTGAGTGGCCGCGGTAAAAGCCGAGTGAGTGGTGGCGTCTGGGTCCGTTTCCGGGGACGCTTGTCGGCCCGGCCCACGGTGGCCACTTCCCAGACCCGTGTCTGTGTCTGCGGGGACCAGCTCGGAGGCTGCGTGCGGGTCGGCCGTGACGGCCTGCGAGGACGCTCCTGTGCAGGCTGTGGTCCCAGGGCCGTGCCTCTCCCTGTCGTGTGTCTTCCCGGCACTGTCCCCGGCGCTGGCGCGCCCCCCGTCCGACTCCTCTGCGTGCACGTTACAAATCCCTACACAGGCTCCCGCGCCCCAACCCTTGTCACGGATGCCACCCACGGCAGCCCCCTGACAGAGGCCGCGATGTGCCTGCCCGCTGCCCCCTTCCTGGGGATCAAACGCAGCTCCCTTTGCCGCCACCGGCCTGTCACTTCGCGCTGTCTCCCGAGGCAGCGTGGCGACGATCGCCTTTTCTCTGGCAGACGCGCTGCCTACAGGACGCTCTGCTGCTGTCTTCATTGCGAGGCCTGCCTCCGCTGTCCCCGTCACCCCGCCCTCAGCCCGGGAGGGCAGGTCCCCGCTCGCTGCTCGGCCGGGAAGCCAGTCTCCCGTGGGGGCAGCTCCCCAACGCCTGGGATCCCCTCCTGCCCCCCGCGTGTCTTCTCCGTCCGCTGGCTCCCGGATCTGCTCCGGGGTGGTCGTCTTCCCCTCTCTTGCTTTCCCCTGACTTTCCAGAAACTTCCATCGTTGTTTGCGCGCTGCGTCCTTCCTGCGGTCTTCAGGACGCGTCCCACCTGAGCGCCCCTCTGCAGTTTGGGAAGGAGAGTCGTTGCTCAGAGCCACGCCGTTTCCTGGCGGGCAGACGTGGCCGGGCGTCCCCGCTGAAGGCGGTGAGGGGTCACACTCCGGGGCTGCCCCCCCCGCGTCTTCCCAACGTGGGTCTCTCCTCGGGGGGTGCAAGGAGTCCGCTGTCACTGCCTGGTCGTGGGCGGTGGCACCTCTGTTCAGCAGAACGGTCCCGTCCCTGCCGCCAGCGCCGACCGGCCCCGCGCGCATCGCAGAGTGGCCCGCCGGGTCTGGGTCTCGGGAGGCCGGTGGGGAGCTCCGGCTCCCGCTTTCCTCCCCAGCCGAGCGGCCCCCCGCCTGCCCCCGGCCGGGCTCGGCAGTCCCGCAGTCTCTCCGGGCGGACCCCTCTCCTACCGCCTGCTCCGAGGGGAAATCCCTTTTGACACACGCCCGATCCTCCCTGCTCGGGTCCTCAGCTCGTCCCTCGTGTGCTCTGGCAGGGCTGCCGGCCGCCAGGGGGCCGGAGGGGGGCCACGATCCTGTCCCGGCGCCTCTCTCTGGGGCCGGATTCGCGTTAGCATCCAGGACTTCGTTGCTGGCCCGGCCTTGCCCCGCGTCCTCACGGCCAGGATTCCCCAGTGACGGGCTGGTTCTTCCCCCACCTGAAGCAGTTCCCCCTGAGGGTTCACGACTACCCTGGTGTCCCGAGGGGTCTTGCTCCTGGCCGTGCACGTCTCCCCGTACGGAGCTGTCGGCGGGTGACCTTGGAGACAAAGTCCTTGTGAACAAGCCAGGGTCGCCGTCGTCAGGGCCGCGCTCCTCGAAGCCCTCGGCTTGCTTTGGGAAACGGCCCGGATCTGCTGCAAGCGGATGCTTCCTGTCTCCGGCAGTCGTGCTTCTCATTAAGCGCTGTTTGATCTTAAGAAATAAAAATAACAAGAAAGAATGACCCAGTGACTTCCAAGGACACGAAGTGAAGTTACATAGGTGTCACGAACGTGGCTGCTAATTACCGGGTCGATTTCCTGAACTCATTTGTGGATTCAGTACCCGTGCAGGGGAGCCGGATGTTTTGGGGGGATCCTCGTAGGTTCTGACTTGGGCAGGAGGTTATTAAGCAAAGGGGCCCAAATTAATCACTCTGCTTCCCAGCTCCCAAATATCACATCGTATTATTCAGCTCTGCCCGCTTGTCACGGCACTCTGTCCTCACCCGGGATATACACATTGATAGCTCCATGCTAATCAATTAGCGAGCGGCTTCCTGGGTGCCCAGCGCGCCTTCCACACTTGCTGGAGGTGTCCCTATTACAGTTCCTCTTATTAATATGTTTTCTGCAAAGCCTCTGCAAACTATTAATAGCAAAACGTCACTCAAAGAAAAGCGAGGGAGTTAATGTCTCTGCAATTCTGTTTTAATGACCCTCTGCCAACTGGAACTCAAATGTATTTGAGCTCTTCCGTGATGCCAACTGTCAGGATTTAACAGTGTGATGCCTGTGGTTTTTTTTTTTTTTCCTTCTCATAACTGACATTTGCATGATCTCAATAATTATATGCAAATCTCACGTTTCCCCCTTCTTCTCACATAAGGCTCATGTTACTTGTCAACTGCATAGCTGTCTTGGAAGCCAATGCCTGTGGGTTCCACAGATTTGGTTGTATTTCCATCCATTATGGAGCTTCATTGTTTTATGCATTAACGTCAGCATGGAGCAAATTAGCATCTAAATTACCGGCCCCCGTTCATTTATGGGAGGTACAATCTCAGCAACTCCTAAACAAACTTTTATTTCTGAGGCTGCTCATTGTAATGAGGCGGATTGGGGAAGTATGTGATGTTTTTCAGGGCCCTTTCATTATATTCCGTGGTTTGGAAAAAAAATGGCGATGTTAACTCTCAGCTGGGGAGGATTCTCACAACGGATGACAACTTTGTAGCTGCTTAAAGGTGGAGCAAAGTAAATTGCATACTTTAGTGACGCACGCTCCCTATCACTGTGGAAGAGGGGGAATGTGTGCAGAGAGAGATGAGTTCTATTTCTTTTCCTTCTCAGCCCTGACACTTGCAGAGGCAAATGCCATTTTAATCTTAGATGATTGTGAATCCATGTATCCTAATGATGAGCGCTCCAACCAAAGATAGTGAAGGATAAATTGCATTCCGTGACTCATTTACTCCTATTTCTTCCTTTGTAATAAAAATGCTATCTAAGCCGTCCCCCCCAAATTCCAAGTAGATTGAATGTTCACAAAGTGTGAAATTTATAACAAATTTAATACTGAGTTGTACCGTGCTGAACTTGGTTCCTGTTTAAGATACGGCACGGGCTATTTTCTCCTCATTTGGTAATTTAATACGTTCCAGCGATAGAGAACTTGGAGATTCTCGTCAAGATGGAAGTAAAAAAATAAAAACGTGCTGCTCAGTGCCGTCCTTGTGGGGCCGGCCGGAAGCCTCCCCATCATCTGGTCCAGCCCTCTCAGGGCACAGACACGGTTATGCTAAGTGTACACTTGTCACGAGGATTAGAAACACGCATCGGGGTAGCGCTACCTCTTCCGTAATTCCCCCAAACTACTCCTCGGAGCTGCTGGTGAAGAGCTGAGAAATGAGTGTCCTTCGTGGGCCCCTGCAGAGACCAGAAGCGCCCACGGAAGTCAAGGCGCCTCGCTGATCAAGCCAGAGATGCAAGAGGCTGTGCGCTCACATTAGCAAATTACACCCGCCGGAGCTCTGGCGAGGGCGGCACAGGGCCGCCGCTGTGCCGCCGACATGGCTCCGGCCCCCGGACCACCGGCCCCCGGACCACCGGCCCCCAGCCCGCTTACCAACAACTCCAGCTCCTTCTCGTGGTGCTCTTCACATTTCCTGTTTCTGTCCTCTACACTTTGACGACGGGTTTCCAAGTCTTCTTCCTCCTCGTGAGAACAAACGATTGTTGGGATGTAGGCATCTGAAAAGTTGATATAATTTTACCTTTGTAAGATTGTTGTAATTGTGGCCTTTAACAAAAGAGATGGAGTTTGTTTAAAAATTAAGTAAGAGGGTTTACCTGTAATCTTTGAATTCTCAAAGTTATTCTCGTATGATGTTATTGATGATTCTTCTTTACTGTTAAATTTAAAACAAAATGTTACACATTTTTTCTGGGACTATATTTTCCTAAGTATTTTTATACAGGGAAGTTTCAAACCACTAACAAGCCAAATAAATGTTATATATACTTTTATATTTTCTTATAACACTTTGTATATTTTAAAAATAAATTTGATCTCTTAGAATGGTGCAAAAGTATATATTAGTTGTATAAAAATTTAAAAATAATTCATAGAATTTACATAAATTTATATCTATTAATAAATAAATTGCTCATATTAAAACTTACATAACCAAAGTAAAAATATATGTAAATGTAGATTATTCCTTCATTTATAAATTTAATCATTGCAAGTGAAAACATTTTTCTCTTGGTTTAAATGACCAAGTTCTATGAACTGACAATTTATTTGTAGTCATGAAAATTGCTTTCAAACATCCTAATTCTTAATTTTTTTGTGTTCCATCTTTCTCAAAATTCTGTCAGTTGGACTGATATAACATTAGCTCTCTTTCTGCAGAAAAGAAGAAAAAAAACCAAACTTACTAAAAACTGAAAGGCAGCTAAATTTATACTCAGTTAAAAGACATTATGTGTGTATCGCCACAGGCCAGTTTTATAACCGACACTTAAGTTTGCTGGTATGGAAGCATATATTTCCTTTCTTTAAAATAATTCGGTTATATTGCCTTCCTATTCTTCTAGTGACCTGTCTCAATGACGTCTTCTGCAATAAAAGCAACCCAGAGAGTTGGCAACAGCTGATAGGTTTGTGTAATATTCTTCATTGCATAGACAATGGTGATCAGAACCTCAGGAAAGGTAATTTTGTTGCAACAAATCATTAGAAAATTGCAAATTCTTCCATTCTAACTGTGTAAGAAGGTAATTCAGTATTGCATATATTTATGATGCTTAATTTCAACTTAACCCAAAGTATTTGGGAACTTCCAATGAGCCCATGAATGAAAATAATGTTTCAACATATATCATTTTATTCAAAAAATGTAGTATTTACATAATTGACACTGACTTCATCTATAAGTCTGTATTATTTAATGAGGCCAAAGATTATGTAAAGATCTATTTAGTGGATTACAACAGTTAAACTCACACGTTTTTTATTCTCCATGCACATAATACCTACAGGCTGCAAATATATAAAAAATCAATTATTCCTGCTTCCTCCTTACTCCCAAACAATGCAAAAAAATCTCATTTGTAGAGGGAAGATGTGGTCATTTGAATCTTTTGTTTTTTGTCTAAGCAAAATGCCATCAATCATGTTTCTAATTCAATTCTCTAAAATACTGCCTCTTAAAAATTGCATCAAAGGAAAGGAATCTGCTTTTAACTCATTTTAGGGACAAATAATTAGGTACCAAGCTGTGTATTATTACGTTAGTATCTTATAAAAACATGTAAATGCAGAAATATAGGGGGAAATCAGTGATAAATACAAGAAAGTGAAGCTGAAATAGATGAAGCTTAAATATTATATCAACTGCCTATGAAAACAACTCAAAGAAGGTATTTCATAAGACTCCTATAGGAAAAAGAATAAAATCGTGTTAAGACCTAAAAACTGAGAAATATACCATGTTCATAGATTTGGAAAAAAGGTATTATGAAGATAGTAGTTTTCTCCCAAATTGATCTACAGAATCAATTCAATTCTAATAAAAAATCCAGTATAGGTTTTTTTTTTTTTGTTTTTGTTTTTTACGAAATTTGAAAATTTGATTCTAAAGAGAAGAATAAAGGTCTAGAGATAGCTGGAATGTTTCTGAGAAATACAAGGGAGGGAGAGACGGCTTTACCTGATTTCAAGAGTTTTTATAAAGATTCAGTGAAGACAGTTACTTTGTCACAGAGACAGATGCAGTTTGCGAACGCAGTAACCGATCTACACTTACCCAGAACTTTGGTGTACGACAAACTTAGCGTGTCAGCCAGCAGGGAAGTATCTCGGCACATGGAGATAGGGCAAAAATGGCTCTCTTATGGGAAAAGGAAAAATTAGCACCACGTATATTTAAAAATCAACTCCAGATTGATTATGATCTAAAATGTAAAAAAACCTTGAAACTTTTAGTAGAAAATTTATGTAAATATCATTCAGGTCTCAGACTAGGAAATGTTTGCTTAAATAAGACAAAAAAAAAGCAACCAGTGACTATACAAAAAAAATTGTCAGTTTAATTCTATTAAAGATTAAAACTTGTTAAGAGATACCTTTGTAATGAGAAAAATACAAATTTCAAACTGGGAGAAGATGTTTGCATTAAACAAAATCAACACAAATAAGTGTCAATAATATAAAAGAACTCTTACAAATCAATAAAAAGACATGAAGATTTCAATCGAATCAGGGGAGAGTGGCAGACATTTCGCAGAAGACAAAACACTCATCGCCAGTAAGTATATAAAGGGATGGTCAACAGTATTAGAGCTACAGATCAAGACCACAAGGAGATACAATTTAACACCTATTTAATGGATAAAAATTGCTATTGACTGCATTAATGTGAACCAACCCACATGCCCATCAATGGAAGAGTAGACACAAAACTGTGCCATATCACAATAGGAATAGTATACAGCAGTCAAAAGTAACAAATCACAGAGCCCTACAACAATAGGGATAAATCTTACCAAAGTAATATTAAATGAAGAGTTCTAAAACATTACATCAGAGGACTTTTTATTAAACAAAAAATGAGTGAAATGTTTTAAATATATATACCAAGGAACACACAGAATATTATTTTTAAAAGTTCTATAGATAAGAAAATTTGATTTCCAAGATGATGGTTTCCTCAGGTGGAGCAAGTTAGGGAAAAGGAAAGGAAATGGTTAAAAGTCAGTCACTGTGGGAAGGGGTAGTTTTGCAGGTGCTTGTTACATTATTGACCAGGTCTAAACAGTTAAGTTCCAGCTTCAGATAATAATTAAGACAATTAATTATCTGATTAGAGAGTATCCGTAGATAAAAATCCCATCTGAAATGCAGTGACTAATTACAGCTCCTTACATCTCATGGAAACAACCTTAGAAGACTTGAGGAATAAGACAAACTTAAGGGCTGATGATGACAGGGCCCAGAACTATGTGCGATTGTGATATAAGTTATATTTGGTTGAACGTTTCTAGTCTTCCTTTTGGGGTCCCTGACCCTTTTTGAGGAAGGAAGGATTTGTGTGTGTCTCGTGATGCTTGAAGTATCACCTCTCCCAAAGTCCCGTCTCTGCACACGGAGGCGGGGAGAGGCTGCGGAGAATGGTGGCCCTGGGGCTCTCCTAGGAGGGCTGCGAGCGGAGGCCTGATTTGCAGACTCCTGATGTAGACAAGGATGTCTCTAAGCCCATTGGACTTGGCCCCTTCCCTGGGCAGTTGCGACCTTCAGTTGGGCCTCCAGGCCCCAAACCTGCTTTTCCTACTCTTACAGTTTTCTATGAATGAGTAGCATGCTGGGCTCCGGCGTAGACACTGTGTGTGAGTAGAGAGGCTGCAGGGCCGGGCGGAGGGTTCCAGTCCGAGACGGTGGGGCGGAACCCACATCCCTGCAGCTGGAGAACGCGGCGGGAGGACTAGGCTGGAGGGAGGACCCTGAATTCCACGCAAGGGACTGTATGAAGCTTGGGAAGTCTCTGCTCTACGTGGACCGAATGGGAAAAGAAAACTCAATTTTGACCAAAACTAAACCAAAAACCACGCAGTTTTGTGCGCTTTCTTCTACATCTCACACTCCCGTTGCACAGAGTTTTCCACCATCTCAACCATTTCAGGTAAACGTTCTCCCACTCCGAAGAAATGGGACGTCGCATTGAAATGGTATGTGGTGGCCTTAAATAGACATTCAATACATATGCGCTGAGGATATGAAGACATGACAGGTTTTTAGCCAAAAGTGATCCTTCTGAAAATGTAATAATTTAAATAGATAACAACACATACGTGTTCATTCGTTCAACAGATCATCCTTTAACCAGTATTTATCGGGTGCCCACAAATTCCAAATGCTGTACTAGGTCACCACCCTACGCAAGACAGGGTCGCCATCATCAGAGGGCTCCTATCCCCGCGGGGAGGGT
This sequence comes from Lyroderma lyra, assembly GCA_004026885.1. Classification (NCBI taxonomy): domain Eukaryota; kingdom Metazoa; phylum Chordata; class Mammalia; order Chiroptera; family Megadermatidae; genus Lyroderma; species Lyroderma lyra. The sequence goes on along the minus strand of PVJL010012609.1, from coordinate 15,551 downwards.
GGGCAGTGAGGAGGGGCAGTGAGAATGAATGCAAACACCAGACACTTAGGTCACGAAGATCTATGGAAGGGACACATCTTCTATCCAGGAATTGTGAGGAAGAAGCAAAAAAATTCAGGCTAGGCGTTCTGCCGCACCTCGCACTGCAAACTGTCCCGGCCACCGTGCACGGTAGGTGCGTAGTTAAGATGGGAAAGGCATTGAATGTATGTGTGAGGGACGTGATCAGAAAAAGGTATATACATAGTATGGGACAGGTCGTGGTGGCGGGCACCCACTGAGGTCTCGAAGCTGTCCCCGGTGCATAAGCAAAGGCTGCAGTGACTGCCTAGTGTGACAGACGTGTGCTCAGTGAGGTGCAGGGTGGGGTCACACTAGGGCCTCTAAGAGGAAACCTAAGCAAACGTGACATTAGTTTGAGAAGAGGGCAGCAGCAGTCCCAGGCCCCGAGCATCGCACGCACATGCCTTAGCAGTGAAAAGGACTGAATTTGTAACGTGTCACACAATTCGAGACACAATTTAGGAATGAGGCCAGATGGGAAGCCGGGGCACCGATGGGCGGTCGGCCGGCTCGAGAGGCACACGTGGAAACCCAAAGACTGCCTCTGAAACGCGGCTCACAGACCTTCGGGTGAAGGTCCCCCAGTCCTCGTGGCAAATGCGGCTTCGGGGACCTGGGGCAGATCCACTGAGCCGATGTGCCTGGTGTGGGGGCGGGGGTCTGCGTTTGTTACTGGGAACTCGGTAGCGACTGGGTGCACTGGGGCTTAGAAACACTGAGCTTTTAGCTGCACATGTAAAAGGGCAACAGGCAGACACCCTGGGTCCACGGAAGGGGTGCAAGGAGGTGCCTCCTGTGTCTCAGACTTCTCAGCAAGACACACACAACTACGTAGAAACAGCTGCAGCTCTGCGCCCAAAAGAAAAGAAGTCTTTACATATCACACGGATACCCTGCGAGAAAGAAATACACCGAAGACCAGACCGACCAGTCCATCCACCTCTCAGGATAACATGATCAGCTATTGATGAGGTAGGAATGGAAAGTATTTGCAAACTATCAAATGCATTCATGAGCAAGCCGTACCGTGTGTTTCTGAGTCAGCTGCCATCACCAAGACATGGACTCCTGGAGACTCTACCTGTGAGCCTCACGTAGCGTACAGAAAGTCTGTTGTCCTTTTCAGTGTCACATGCCTCCAATGCACAGGCTGTCAGATCCGTCAGGGACCTCGCCCTTGGACCATTCTCGTCCAGCACCATATTGCAAGGAGCAGGCGGAAGCCCAGCCAATGAAGACGGCAGAAGTCAGACCGGCTGACTGGGAGCCGCATGAGAACTAGGCAGATTCAAGTCTCTCGATCGCCAGAGGGTCAATCCGCCGTGAAAACAGAGCAGAAAGACCCGGATGCAAATCTCAGTCTTGCCCGTTATTTTCCACTTGCTAAGCTACTTACTTCCCAGTCACGTGACCACATCCAAGTGCTCTGACCTTCCTGTGTCTCCTATTTCTCCAAATATCACCCGCTATTATACAGAGGACAGTCATTTAGCACAATTCTCAATATGAGGAAGTGTTTAATAAATGTATCGTTATGGTCATTACTGTTATTTTCATCATCATTCGTGACATGTGGCAAACACCACCCTGATGTCATCGTGGCTCACAGCTGTGGTCTCATTTGATACCCTCTAACTAACCCCTTCCCCTGAAGATGAAAAGGGAAATCAATGAAGGGAGAGCTCTTAAATTAGGATAATATGCACCTCATTGGAGATTTTCTTTTAAAGACACTCAAGACGAGTGTATTAGCGTTGACACTAATAAGTGGGTACTTAGAACTACTGAAAAGGTTTTCCTAAGGTAAATAATTACATATTGTGTACTAGTTATTTTCATCATTTTATGGAGCTATTTCTCTACAAATTGACTTTCTAGTATTCTGACATTTTGTATCCACTTACAGGTTGGATGCAGAAAAGCAGAAACTTGCACTTGAGGGAAACAGTTCATAGTACATTAGCTGACGCCTAGAGCTTCGTACTGATCTCGTTGGTGTTACAATCTTGATTGGGAATAAACCCCAAAAACCGAAGGGAAATATTTGATCACAGGGGAGACAAGGAGATAACTGTCTCATTGTGAACAGAAGTTGTCTGAGGGGAAACAAAAATTTTAAGGCCCACTGCAGAAGTCACTGGGGATGGAAGGATGAATTACACTTAGTTCCTTGACGATAATGTTGGGGAGGAGGGCAAAACGAAGACTGTTCTGTATGATTTATCAGGGGCCGCAAGAAGCAAGAAATCTTCTCAAAGCAAAGAATGTGACAATTTTGAATGGCTTTGTATACTTCTTAGCTGCTGAGCGTGGTGGGCACCACAGTTCTTACCTTCACAGGGAAAGCTCTGGGTTAGAGTGGGGGTGTCAAATACAACCCCTTCGTGCAGGCCCCCCTCTCCAGCACACCTGGCCAACACTGATGACAGACCAAGGGATTCCCTTGCTGAAACCTGACCGAGCCCTGCAGCCACTCCCCTGATCACACTGGAGCCCATTTGCTCTCCTCAGTCTTGATATTAAATAACATGGCTTCCAGTTTTAGAGTTCTATTAATACATTTATTTAACTATTAAGAGACTTCTATGCATGCAGGTTTGAAATGTTTAATGAGAAATGTCTTAAATTTTCTTTTCTTTTTTCTTTTTTTCTTTTTTTTTTGCAGAAAACAATGTAAATGCTAGTAGGTTCAGTAGAAATAACTGTTAACATTGCAAAACGGCCGCAAGATAAATTCTCAAACTTTATGGTTGGCATTATCAGTTCAGATAGGTAGAAATCCTACCTGCCCGCCTTGTGAGCTCATCTTACGTTATTTGTAATATAGATTATGGAATGATGTATTCCCACATTATTTTACTTACGTTTAGGTGTAACTTCTCAAATAGTGGAACATTTCGTGTGTGTGTGTATGTGTGTGTGTGTGTGTGTGTGTGTGTGCGGGCGCACACACCTGCACAACTGTCTGGAATAAACAAATGTATTGGAGAATACATATGATACACGATAACTTATTCCTTTTAAAATGTAATCGTAAACGATGACAAACCACAAGTCCCTTGAGAAACCTTGAGTGAACTGTTCGGCACTGAAGACACGAAGAACATTACCACTGCATTAGTGACCAGAGGGTCTTCTCGAGCCCTTTTCTTGTTTCCCATGAAGCTGAATTACTGACTACCTTCCTAAAAATCTTCTCACTTCCTATTTCAGAATTCGGACATTGCACATGATTTCGGCGCTTGGCCTTGAAAATGTGCTGGAGAGGATGGGCCGACGCCTTCTCGGCACGGGCAATTTCAGTAACACCGGGAGAAGCCACGGAAAGCACCACCTTGGGGAAGACGTCTTGGGTAAGTTTCGTTCCCCAGAATGTCTTCATCTCCTAACTTTTTGTTCCCTCCCTCGGAGAGCCCATTCAAATCTGCGCTGTCCTGTGGGTGCTGTGCTCCTCTGGTTCACCCCACAGGACAGAAGGCTCTGTGAGTGTCGTTTTGTGGTTGAATCTGGGTTCTCTGTGTAATTTTGTGGAGATGTGTATTTTCTCAAGAAGCACTAGAGTGTGAGGATCTAGTACCTAACGAAGTAGGATCTTGAAGGTTCAAGTGTGAACCAATAAAAATTGCACTTTGCTTGGGAATGAGTTGTGATTATGAGCAGAACCCGCACATTCTAAGTGGAAGAAGACTTGCAGGCCAGGAGGCCCTCGGGGCCCCCCTGCCACAGCCTGCCGATTGCGTTCTATAGAGAGACGTAAACGGTTTTAGGTGGTTGGTACTGGAAAGAGATAAGGACTGTCCACATCAGGGAGAAATCAGGAAAAAAATTCTTAAATCCATTGACCTAAAGTCCTTATTTATCGGAGTTCCTAACAGAAGTCATTGTCACCCATAGAGCAGGTGGGTGACAGGAAATGAGCGATTCTCCATCTGAGAGTTTTGCTCTCTCAGATGTCTGACATCCCTGCTCTCCACAATTCCCCTGCAGAGTGATTGCTAAGAGCCTTACCCTTCCTCCATCTTCCAAAAATTATCAGAGTACCCTTATGTCTATTTTTTCCTAAGGATACTAAATAGCAGGTATTATTTCTTCGTCATGATATTGATTTGTTTGTGGTTGTGCAAACGTCATTATCACAGAGCCATGAACTCCCGAGCCAGCTGATTGCAGCTAAAGATCCCAGGTAAACACGTTTTCTCTGTGGAATGCACATTAAGTATCATCTAAGTTACCTGGTTTGTTAAATACTGCAATCTGACATCCAAGCTCTACAGGATTGGTGTTATACATTCTCCTGAAAACTGTTTTAAGAAAAGGCCATCTGAGGGAGTGCCCTGGTGGTGCAGTGGCTAAGGCTTCGGCACTGTCAACGCTGAGGCCTGGGTTCGATTTCCAGCCAGGGAGCTACCCACATAAAGAAAAGAAAAGAAAAGAAAAGGTCATCTGAAATGGCTGTTGCTGGTCCCAGTGGTACCTTGGGAAGGGTTAGGAGAGGGAGAGACTGCCGAGGGGCAGGAGACTTCCGGATTGTGAAATCCAGTTGCTCCAATGGGATGCCTCTCAGAAGACGAGCCTGAGGTCGGGGGCTGCGAGGCCGAGCAGCAACCCGGGGCTGCTCACCTGAGCACCGTGTCTCCCATGGCTTTTTCAGTAATGCTACCTGGTTTTTGTTCATTTTCTTTGTTTTTATGGGGAACCAAGTGATCACCATCTCCAAGATTTTCCCCAGCTTCCGTTCCATTCCTGTCCCTTTTTTTGGTGCGGGGCGGCAGCGGGGGTAGTTCCCTGGCTGGGAATCGAACCCAGGCTGCAGCATTGAGAGTGCCAAAGCCTCAGCCACTGCACCACCAGGGAACCCCCCCCCCCCCCCCCGCATTCCTGTCTCTTGACAAAGAATTTCAAGCACTTATCAATGTGTCTCCTTTTATCTGGAGACTAAATCAAGTGAAATATTATATAATTTAACACGAACATAGAAGAGCAGTTCTTCAGTATTTCTTACAGGAGAGCATAGATTTTATGTTTATATATATATAAAAAACCCCATCAGATATCTTAAATACAACAATTGGGAACAACAAAAGTCAAGGCATGCCAAAGCACGCTAGAAATGTTACAGACTCGGTGCCATCCTGCGACTACTTTTAATTAAATGTTGCATTTAAGAGTTACGAAGTCTTATTATTATTATTTTTTTAAGATCCTGGGATCATTTCTTTATTGCTGTGCAATCAATATATGTCTAGAGTCTTCTCCATATTCTCAAATTGAATATACTATTAGTTACTTCCTTTAGCTTTAATAAGTGCTTAGTAACTTCTATAATACGAAATTCGTTAATTCATTTTCAAGCAATTCAGTTTCACAAACATATTTTCCAACTCACTGTTCTAGTTATGTTAATCACAGCATAAATTGATATTTCAGGGGAAAAAGAAATACGGTAAATTGGTTTGAATGGTTTGTGTTAAAATCAAAATGAGAACCCTATTATCAAACTAGATTTGCATTTAACGGCATTTGAAGAGTTTTCTAGGCAGACTCAGTAAGACGTAAAGCATTATTTCTAAATTTGCTGCTTTCGTGAACTTACCTCGCACATTAAAATCATCTCACTGCACCTTTTTGTCAATGCCTCCCAAAAGTATTATAAAAGGAAGGGGGCGGGGGAAGGATACATTTAAAAAGCAAATGAAAATGAACTCAATGGAAGCCTATTAGGCTACCTGTTGATGAGGTGGAAGGGAGTCATTAATATGCGCATCATTGACAGGATGGCCCTGATGACTTCTCCAGGGAAGGTTCAGTCTATTGTGTCAGGGACTAGCTAGGGAGCCATTAACGGGAAGACTTGGCACGTCTTCACATGCAAATTAGGAATGCAAGGCGCTAAGCTAGACCTCAAACGTCCACGTTGTGTTACACACTCTCTTTGCCACCCTTTCTTCACATCTTTTGTGAACTATCTTCTTCTCGGTGAGAGATTTCTTCACGAAAAGATCCTGTACTCCTGTAATCCACAGCTTCGCAATCAAAGACTCCTCCCCCTTCAGCCCACGTTTAAGGTGTGTATATGCAAACCACCTGAACATGTTGACTAAATCAGTCCAAATGTAGCATGGAATCTGATATGATATATTTCTCCAGGGTCAAATTGTTTTTTAGCTAAAGGTAGAGAGCATTGTGGACAAACAAATGGTTTTTAAAAAGTGAGATTCTGAAACGTGAATATTATGATCAGCAGCTGAATAATTTGGATTAAGGTGAATGAGGAAAGAGTATGGAGTAGAGAAAACAAAAGGAGAGCAGAGAATGCCCCTAAGACAGAACATAAGGAAAAAAGTGCAATTAAACCATGTAAGAAGAGTATGTGTTCGTGTCTGTGGAACACCTCAAATGAGGAGGTGCATTGACAGCACTCACCGCCCACCCAAAGAATACTACTCAATAAAGCAATGGGGATTACATGTCTATACTTTAGAATATTTCAGTTTATAATTTAACTGAAAGGAAACCTAGTGTTGTTTGGGATAAGAGACAGTCATCGTGTCTGCATTAACAACTCTATTGCTTCTTATGAAAATGACTGTGGTAGTGAAGACTTGGATCTGACTAGTAAAACGTGGTGAAGGAGTAGCATGTGGCACATTGCCCCCTTATTGCAAATGCAAGCACCATAAAGCATATTGTCAAGGACACTAGTCAGTTAGATCCCATGAAAGAAACAATTAGAATCTTGAAGTGAAAATAATAGAGATGAGGTGACAGTGATCAAAAAACATAGAATGTGAAATTTAATGGTTTAAATATAAGTTCATGAGTAATACTGATAGTTAAATGTGTTTGGAGTTTATCCTATGTAAAAGGACGTTTCATATAAAAATAATGTGACCACGTACATTGTAGTCTTCTTTGTTCCTGATCTGGTAGTAAGTGAAGGCACTTGCTTGATTATAGTTGCTATCTTTCAGAATTATCACGTTAAAATGGTGTGCTTGATTTATATGTATATGGTGTCGATTTTATGGAAGAAAATTTTTTTCTCCTCACAAGTACCAATTTACATAAATTTATCTGACATGTATAATACTAGTGGTCTATATTTGGAACAATCAAAGCACTTTGAAAATAAAAATAATGATAGCTACAATTATTTAATGCTTTTTAAGGTAAATCAAATGTAGCATTTCTTCTTTGATTAGATTAATTAAACTCAACGCGACATTCACTAAAACAAAATTGCAACTGGGCCCTTCAGTGGAAAAGAGGAGCCTAAAAAATAGGATATGGGGATCCAGGCAGCCAGAATGAGTGATTTGGAGACAAGCTAGCAGAAATCACCCAACTAAAATAGCAAGCAGAAAAAAGAATCCCAAAAATGAGGATAGTTTAAGAAACTTCTGGGACAACATCAAGCATAACAACATTTGCATCATAGGGGTACCAGGAAGAGAAGAGAGAGAGCAAGGGATTGAGAACCTACTTGAAGAAATAATGACTGAAAACTTCCCCTGGAGAAGGAAGTAGACATACAGTCCCAACCAAGATAAACCCAAAAAGACCCACACCAAGACACATTCATAATGTAATGCCAAAGGCCAAAGACTAAGAGAGAACCCTAAAAGCAGCAAGAGAAAGGTAGCTAGTAATTTATAAGGGAGCTCCCATAAGACTGTCAGCTGATTTCTCAACAGAAACTTTGCAGGCCAGGAGGGAGTGGCAGGAAATATTCAAAATGATGAAAAGCAAGGACCTACAACCAAGACGATTCCACAGATAAAAAACTTCTCAGATAAAAGAAAAAGCTGAAGAAGTTCATTACCACCAAACCAGTATTATAAGGATCTGAGAGGGACAAGGAGAAGGAGAAGGAGAAAAGGAGAAAAGGAGAAAAGGAGAAAAGGAGAAAGAAGAAAAGAAGAAGAAGAAGAAGAAGAAGAATCACAATTATGAATAATGAAATAGCAATAACTAGATATCTATCAACGATTACTTTCAATGTAACTGAATTACATGCTCCAATTAAAAGGTAGGGTGGTTGAATGGATGAGAAAACATGACCCTTCCATATGCTGCCTACAGGAGACTCACTTCAGATCAATAGACACACACAGACTGAAAGTAAAGGGATGTGAGAAGCTATTTCCTGAAAATTGAAACAAACAAAAAATAATGTGGAGGTTGCAATACTTACACCAGACAAACCAGACTTGAAAACAAAGGCTATAACTAGAGATAAAGAAGGACCCACCAATCCCACTGTGGGTATTTATAGAAAACAAACACCCCAATACACTACTTTGGGGGTGTGCATGTATCCATATGCTCACTGCAATATCGTTTATCATGGCCAAGATACATAGGCAACGTGGGTGTCCATCAGCGGATGAATGAATACAGAAGAGGTGGTGCACTTCTACAACGGAATCTACTCAGCCGTAAGAAAGGCTGCCATCTTGCCATCGGCAGTAACAGGGAGGGGCCTGGGGGACACTGTGCTGTGTGGAGTGTCAGACAAAGACGCAATTTGATTTTGCTCATATGTGGAATCTAAAGAACAAAACAGACAAACAAACAAAACAGGAACAAATTCATAGGTACAGAGAACATTTTGGTGGGTGCTAGATGGGAGGGGGATGGGACAGGTAGGTGAATTAGGGGGAAGGGAGGAAGAAGGATAAATCGGTAGTTACCAAGCTGTCGTGAGATGTAAAGTAGAGCATAAATAATAGAGTCAATAACATTGTCATGACCATGTATGGCGTTGGATAGTTACTAGATTTATCAGGGTGATAACTTCCTAAGTTCTATAAATGTCTAATCACACTGTGTATATCTGAAACTAATATAATATTGTGTCAACTGTAATTGAAAAATGAAAAATATTTTAAAAAATGAAATCATTGATTATTAGAGATAGAATCTATCGTTATTTTTACCATGTAAAATATATTATTTTGCTAATTTCCTAAAATAGATACATGTTTCCTAATTCCTATCATCATAAAGGTAATATAATTTTAAAAGTTTTAAAAGCATTATATGTCTAAGGTTAGTGCTATTTCCATTTGAGGTTTTTAATATTTTCACAAACATTTAAAATATATTTTATATTCTGCAACACAGGAAATTAGCTGCAAACTAGTCAGTTAAAACTGACCAAAAGTTTTCAAAAGCAAAACCTTTGCCTCTAAGAATCAATGCTACGGGAACCCTCTTTTATATAATTTAAAAGCATTTGTATACAGGAACATGGCAACTCTTCATGTTCTCCCTGTTACTTCTCTTTCAATCTAAAATTATATCAACTTCTAAAAAACTTTTAAAATAGTACTCAATAAATTGCAGCAGGTTGACCACACTACCTTTCTGTAGGCTTTAAGGTGAAACATTTAGAGGCGTCGCGTGGCTCCCCTGCACCTGTTTCTGTTGTTTGGTCTCACGTAGGGGAAAAGCCAGAAGGCATCTACGGGCAGTGATGAGCGTGCTATAGAAGCTAACGGAGGCAGCACGCACGTCACGGAGGTCCGTGCGGTAACGCCAGCACGTGGACGGCAGCCAGGCCCAGGTCCGCTGCGGTCCCGCGGGCAGTGACCCTGACGGCAGGGCTGGCCGTGCCCGGGCCCCGGCAAGAACAAGGGATGAATGACTCGGTTCTGATCGGTGGACATACAGTATTTGCCTTTGGTCTTTCGTTGCCCGGCCTGTTGGATTTTTCTGGCTCTGGTCCCACTGATCTGGACCGTAGTATGAGGACGTCAAAGGCTGACTCATGAGTACCTCCTTGTTGTGAGACGTAAGACAGTGTGACATCACTGCAAAGTAAGATTGCAGGGACTCAGTGCATCAGCGCTCTAGAAAAGACGTACAGAAGGAGCAAAGGCAATAGTGAGAGCATCCCAGAGTAGGTGATCTGAATTGACTTCTCAGTTTGATCCTTCATGGATACCTCGGTAACGTCCAAGATGGCTGCTACAAGATGGTTAACGTGTTCGATTCTGTATCTAATGTTGAGGCAATTTAACCAACAAATAAGTGGTTATTGCAGACAACCCCTTTTATCTGTTGTTCTGATAATAGGTAAATGTAATCTTTGTGTATATGCTCTCCTAGTCTTGATATTTTTAAATAGTGTTATTTTTCATCAAATGAACAATCATTACCTCCACAGTAGAATAGAATAGGAGTGTAGAATTAATAGCAGTTTGCAAAGGAGAAATCACTTATTATGTTGAAGTGTCTTATTTGTGTGACAGGAATGATGAGGATGACTTTAACCAAAAAATCGAATGAAGGAAGAAGAGTTAAGATTGGAGGAGAAATATAACTTCATCTGGGGACATTAAGGAAATGAATTTGCCACCTGGACCTCCAGGTGGAGGTGTCCCGAGGCATCTGATTTTTTAAGTCTGGGAAAACAATCAGAGCACTCGTGATTAAAACTGTAAGAAGCATAATTCATTCTTCGATTACTCAGAAGGTGCTTTTGGAGTTGACCAGGTCTCAGCATGATCAGTGAGAAAACCAGTTGCCTTTAATATTTTTCCAGAACTTTGCATGTGCAAAACCCTGTGTGGTCGCTGTGGGGAATGATGCTGAGACTAATCTGCCCTTCCTGACCGCGATGAAATTGCAGTCCACTCGGGAAGACGGCACACGCATGCAAGTTATTTAAAAGGGCAGGAAAAGGCCGCCGTTCTGTAAATGCCACCACTGTAAACATTCTGACTAAACAGATGGAGAGGGCTGTGTGGCCGAAGTCCTCTTCCTTCTAGGCAGAAAAATACCTGATAAACATGAAGGCTTTGGATAAATGCTCATTTTCTCGCCTGTAAAGAAATTGCATCAGACGTGAAAATGGCAGACAGCAACTCTTTCTTTTAATACGTTTTTTGGGCTTCGTACCCTAGGCGTAGCTGCTCCATGGGAAAAATATTGCCAGGAATACTGGTGATTTAAAGAAAGAAGTGAAAGGGCAATTTGGGTAACTCAACAATAGGCGCAGGGGTCCTGTCAAACTGCATGAGTTTTACGAGATTTGCACACAAATGCCTTGCATGTTCCCATAACTAGCATCATCTGAAAACTTAACTTGGTCTGCCAAAGTTAGCTTTCAGTGAGGTATTACTAACACAGAAAATAAAAAATATTAGGAAAAAATGAACTAATGGAAGAATGCCTGTATTATATGTATTACACACACACACACACACACACACACACACACACACAGTTTTTTTACACACATGCACACACACATTTAAAGTAAAGCTCAGGTATGTGTGTGTGTGTTTGCACACGCACAAAGAATCAGTGCATCCCTATGTCCAATTTCCTAAATAAATTATCCACTGGATTTGCAGTACCCATCTTCTACACGTACTCAGGGACCAGAACCAATAGCTCTTTGTTAAAACTGTGCACACATGCACTCATGCACACACCTCAAGAAATTTAACATGTAGTCAAATGAATTCTGCTTGTAGGCACAGTATTAACCTTTCTACAAAGGGATACACTTATCACCAATTGAAATTTCAGCTGATCTCTGTTATATTTGAATTTTACAAAGCAGTCTGAGATTTCTTTTCAGGGTCTTACTTATACAATTACACTCTTGAGTGAAATTTTATTTAAAAATTAGCTGTCTAGAAAATAGTGTGCCTAATATTTTAAAGTATTCATCATTAGCCTAAGAGATTTTCAGAAATTTTAACAGCTATCTTTTTAGGTGGGATTGAGAAATAAACTGAGTGATTATCTGAAGTACTTGTAGTTTTGTAATTTCATAAGCAACAACACCACGACCAGCTCCTTCCCTTCCCTGACTCACGGAGCAGGTACAGAAATAATACCAGCGGTATGCGGGCCTACAGCTAAAGAGGGAGCACTCCTTAGCTACCCTCCTGTTAACCTTTTGGGGGCTGCCCCTTGACATATCAGTGCTGTCAAAGCAGAGCCCTTGTAGCAGTGATGTAATTCACCCCTCAAGAGAGTTTAGTTGGTGCTGAGATTTTTCCTTCTCTAAATATTGCTTTTATATAAATAGAAACACGAATTTATATATCTAGCACCATCTTGGACAAGAACACAGGTAGAAGTGGAAAATAGCACTCATGCCCAAGAGTCATATGAGATCCTAATATCAAGTTTAAAATAAATTATTTTCTTTCTAGTGTGGTAGCCCTGTGAAGGATGTTATATTGGTTATAGGAAGTAAAGAAACTGCCTTCTGTTTGCATATTGTAGTATGAATAAATGAACTCTGCTATATGTATGTGAAATATATATATATATATATATGCAATTTTCAAAAAAAAATATTTCTTTTAAATACTACAAACTGTTTTATTAATTTACTAGTTAGAACCTTGCGGGGGTAGGGGAAGTCTAATGTTACTGCGGTTATTGGGCATGGAAAATAGAAATCAGTGGCAGAAACAATATAATTCTGCTTAACTTGAAAGTATGAGGACAAGGACTCCAACATTTCATTCAAGTGAGAATCAGAGTAAACAAATGACAAGATTAAAGATGAGGAGCACCATGAGTGGTGACATAAAAGACAGACTTTCCTGCAGTATATATATGTATATATATATATCACCAGAGAACACAATCTTCCCAGGGTATGATTAAGAAGAGAATTTATAACCACTTGGCCTGAGTAATTTTCAGAATACTTCTGCCCGAAAGCAAAGGATAAAATTAGATGGTCTCCTCTGCAACAGTACAAGTCAGTGAAAATTGCTCCGAAGTCTTTGCAAACCGTGACTAAAACTTTATTTGCACTAATCACAACAGGTTTATACATCTACTTAAGATTATATGTAAATACTGTATTCTTTTTCTGCTGCACCTGAATGTGATTTTTAATATCTGTGCAATTTTTCCATTGGGAAATCGTAACAAAACAAAACATTAAGTTGTAACAATATATTATGGAATTTTCTATTAACATTCATTCTCAAAAGGAGGGGTTGGCAACACATGGACATTTTGCCCTGCGCCATGTGACGTATGGCTCGTGAAGCTGGAGTTTATCTGGGCAATTCCGTGTGATGTGTGGTTGTGTGAAGACATCCACCATGAGTTTTAAGACTGAAAATCACCTTGGAATATTTCTTGCAGATTTTGAGCCATTAGGTTAGGTTTGTATCATGGCTTAATCTTGTTAAGCACAAATCAGAATACCATCAGTGTTAAATGGGCTATAAAATCTTTCTCGCATCGGTAGGGAAAGCATCTGCTGCTTGGCGTACTTTACAAATACAAATCGGGAGGCTATTTTGATCGTTTTGACTCCTGCACATTTCAAAAGGGGGAAGTGAAGTGCAGATCCACAGCTGAGCGTGGACAGTCGTTGTCTCATAATGTTAGAATTCCACGTCTAGGTGGGTCGGAACAGCCCGATGTACAACAGACAGACGTGTTCAGAGGAAACTTGAGGGGGAGGGAATTGTAAAATTTCCAAAGACAGGTTTGTTTCAGGTACAATTGGTCTCTGTCACGAAACGGTGAAGTAGAACAGTCCAAGGTAGCAATTTATTTCTATTTGTCATAAAATCTTTAAACAGCAGGAGAGTGTGATTGAGGTTTCCAAACCAGTTATTACGTATAGAATAGATACTCACACTCTCATGCCAGTTATGCCATGTAGAGCTTTTGGAGATGCAGAATACAAATAACTCAGTTATTTAGTGCAAAAGGACCACCCTTAGAAGAAGTATCTTAAGAAAAACCACGTAGTTCAGTAAGAAAAAGTTACCTAGTGTCCAATAGGAGCAGGTGATATTCCAAAATCTTTTTGTAACCCAGAAGTTGCTAGAATTTGGAAATAATTTTTCCCCGTAGAAGCAATGCCATAACTATTAGTTGCCCTGGTTACAAAAGCTTCTTGAACCTGTAACGTAAGTAATTTTGGAAGTAGTCGTGTTAGCCTGGGCCTTTGCAGTGGGAATGAGACTGAGGGAACCAAGATGTCCTCAGTGGTCTTGGGCACAGGCCTCACCACACACAAGGCTTTAAAGTGTGCAATTTATCACCTGTGCCATCCACGAAGTGTCAGCAACTGGGGTTGGCGCCGATATATGTCAGCTAATGCATTTCTTAGCGCAACTCTCGTCGTCGTATACAGCAACTCCGCCCAGGAGAAGTGACTGTCCCTACTTTGTGCCCCAATAAAGTGCGGACAGAATGTAACTGGTCCGAGCTTCCACGGTCAGTAATTAGAATGAAAGCTCCAATCTGCCCTGCTTAAAAGCCTGTGCTGTTTCCATTACGTCTCCTGGTTATCGTGGTCCCCTCCCCCCCACACGCACTCCGGACCCTCGGAGCCTCACGGCACTCTCTGCTCTGAGATGGCCCGATCCCCCGGTCTCAGCGCAAAGTCACAGCACGTTGTGCAGCTGGCCTTAACTGACGTAAGGCAGAGGTGGCCTCTGACGTTACAGAGATGTGTGCGCTCAAAGGGGGATTTCCGTGTGTGTTAACACTGATGTGGGAGTGTTTGTACACACAGACACACGCATGTACAGAGGGGTGTGTGCCCCCGTATCCGTGTGTGTTTTTCGGGCACAGTTTCCCAGTGAGGTATCAGAGGAGAGAGCACCTTGCACGTCTGATGGGGCTCTGGGTCTGCAGGCTCACCTCAGGTGTGTGCCCTTGACAAGGTCACTCTCCTTACGCTACTCCTGTTGGGGTGTTGGGGTGCACACTTGGAATGGGGACAGTCAGCGGAACTGGAAGCTGAGAACTGGGTCCCACTGCCCAGCCTTTTCTATGTATTTTGCCCGGAGCTGTACCGGCTCGGAGCTCTGAGCCCAGCTCCGGTTCCCACAGGCTGCAGGTGGGAAGCCAGGCCCCGAGAGACCCCGGAGGGTCCAGGGAAGGCCTGGCACCCACGGCGATGCCCTTCAGCCAGAGCTTGAGAGAAACCCGGAAGGGTGAGACCCTCCTCTCCTGGGAAACGTCCGAAACGACTCGGCAAGAGGCGAAGCTGCTTGGGCCGGATTTTCACAGGACCAGAGGCTGCGAAGCCCGGGCGGTCTCCAAGGAAGCCCTAAGCGGCTTGGCTCTCAGCGGCCAGGCAGCTGGCAGCTCCCACACGGGCTTCTGACGGGTCCTGTGCAGCCGGGGTTTACGTTTCCACGTGGCCTTGCCAGGGGTCCCTGCCTTGAACAGCCCCGGCTCCCACAATTAGCGTGGGCTCGAACAAGTTAGCTGTGGGACACGTCGTCGTACGGGCCTCTTGGGGCTGCTTCCACATCTCTGGACTCGATCCAGGACCCCAGATTATCCTGGACGTGTAAATTAAGGAAGTCTCACGGTCCAGCGCTACGCGACAGCACCTTAGCCTCATTTTCCAAAGCTAACATCATGTCTGAGGAGGGAGGTCTGCCTTTCTCACTCTTGAATGTGCCCAATTCTATTCCTCGGGTGCACACACGCAAACACGCACACACGCACGCACACACGCACGCACACAC
>PVJL010012608.1:0-36354 GCA_004026885.1 Lyroderma lyra | reverse complement strand
AGAGAAGCCTGAGTAGTGAGATCTAAGATCAGCATTTGAATAGACTATGTGAGTTGAGGTCCCATTGCTGCTTCTAGGTAAATGGAAAGTTGAAAATCACTTTTGATGATCTCAAAGGCCAATGTGGTGGCAAAAATTAAAATAAAAAAAGGAATAAGTATCATAACTATCCCAAACACAATACCTAACTCAAGGACGAGCATAACCTTAAACTTACATACAAGTGAACCGTAAACCCATACCTGACCCTAACTTTCAGTGGAACTCATAATGGAAACTTAACCTTCTACCTAGCCCTAAGTCTAACCCTACACCTGGCTTATTCTTGAACCTTAACCATGAACTCAATCCCAATTTACACCTTAACACTTGATTCAAAGCAAACCCTAACCCTAAACCTAAAACTAAATCTACTTGGAACATGAACCATGAACATAACCAAAATCCCTAAGCTTAACCCTAAACCTAACCCTTGGCGTCAACATCATCTTGGCCCTCACCCTAACCAGCAACTGATCGTAAACTTAACCTCACAACTAACCTTATCTCTACTCACAATCCTAACTGAAAGTTTCAAACTTACTGTAAACCTAAGCCTAACTGGAGTTCTAAACCTAAACATACACCTGAAACTTAAAACTAATTTTACCCCAAATTCGAACTTCAAACCTCACTCTAACCCTTATCCTACCCCTTCACTACATCGTGCACCAACCATAACTCCAGCATATAACATACAAAGAACACTAAACCTAATCTCAATTTCAAAGTAAACCATAAAACAATACTTAGCCTAACCTTAACAGTAACCTTAACTTTAATCACACAATCAACCCAAACCTTAAATGGAACCATAACAAGAACCCTATCCATAACTGTAATCATAAACACAGCCTGAACACTAAACCTAGACTGTAAAATGAACCTAACATTATCCTTATACTTAATTAAAAATCTCACATCAAACCTAAACCTAAGTCAAAAATATTTCATTTTAAATTTTCATCCTAATCTCACAATTAATTCTTATCCTACACTAACACTAACCCTCATCACAAAATCAATTCTGAACCTAAACTCATTCTAACACTTACCCTAACTTGCAGCTTACTCAAAACGTAATCCTAAGTGTAATCCTGCCCCTAAATGGAAACACAAAACTAACCCTACTCTCATACCAAACTCAAAACCTCACCTTAAACTTAACTTAAAATATAACCCTTAACATAACTGTAAACCTAACCCTAACCACAGCCCTTACTCTAACCCTAACTTTATCCCCAATTTAGAGTCAATCCCTGCCTCAAAGCTGACCATAAAACACTACTTCTTACCTAAATCTCAATTGAACCATGAATAAAACGAAAAGACCGAAACTTAAACACAAAATCTAACCTTAAACAAAATCGGACCTTTTGTTCTACTGCTAACCCTAATAATAAAATCAAACCTATCCTTATCTTTAACCCTTAGCCTAACTCAAAATCTAAACCAAAACGTCTACCTAAAGCCAAAGCTAGGCTTCCCAACAGCCCCCTTCTTAGTATAAAACCTACCCCATGCCTAATTAAAAACTAAAAATATAACCTCCAACGTAACTCTAACCCTATCCCTAACCCTAAATCTAATTCAAACGAAAGCTAGTTACCTGAACCTAAAGTGGTTTCTAACCTCATCAGAAACTTAACACATACCCTAAATCTACCCATTACATAACCCATGCTTGCCCTTAAACCAAATTCTAGAAATAACACTAAGCCTAATCATAACAGTAATTGAAAGTGAAACCCGAACTTCAAAAGTCAATATAACTCTAATGTTGACCCTAATTTTAATGATCAACTGAACGCTAACCCTAACCTTAATTATAACTCTGACTCTAACTGATACCACCGACCTGAAAAGAGCAATAACCCTAAAGTGCAGTCCAACACAACCCTAATTTGTATGTTAACCCAAACCTCAACGCTAAGAAGAAACTTAACACAGGGATTGAGGGACCTATACTCGGACGAACACAAGATCTTAAAAGAAATTGACGTTTTCTTTTGCTTTGCAGAAGCTTCTGAGTTTAATATAGTCCCATTCATTTATTTTTGATTATACTTTTTTGCCTTTGAGGACCGGTTCCTGAAGCCTTCCTTGAGTCCTAGGTCTATAAATTTAGTACCAATGTCTTCTTCTAAACAGTGTATTGTTAAATGTCTTATATGAAGGTCTTTAATCTATTTAGAGTAAATTTTTGATGGAATATTACTCAGCTATAAGAAATGATGAAATAATGCCATTTGCAACAACACGGATGGAACTGGAGATCATCATGCTTAGGGAAATGAGCCACACAGAAAAATCAAACAACTGTATGACTTCACTAATTGGCAGAATATAAAACTGAAAGCAAACAAAAAAAGAAATGAACAAACAAATAACCCATGGACAAAATCAATAATTTAACATTTATTTGGGGACGAGTGGGTTAGAGAGGGGAGAAAAGGGAAGGGCTGGGAGAGGAGTGGGCGAAGCTAAATATAAGGTGATGTAAAGAGACGTCGCATTAGGTGGTGAACTGATTATACATCAAGTTGACAATGTACAGTAGAATTGTATGCCTGAAACCTATGAAATCCTTGCTAATAGATGTCACACCAATAAGTCTAACAATGAAAATGGATAGAAATAAACAAATTAATTAATTAATTAAGTAATATAGGTTGAATAAAAAAACAGAAATTGAAGAAGGCACAAAGAAATGCAGAGTTTTTATGTTCATAAATGTGACGAATGAACCTCATTGAAATGGTGATGTTACACAAAGAAATGAACAGATATAATGCCATCCCCATCAAAATTGCATTGACAGTTTTTCGAAAACTTTCAACAAAAACATCAACAGAATTGTATGGAATCTAAAGAGAGCCCAAATAACCCCAGGCATGTGATGGAAGAAAACAATAATGGTGAACGTTTCACACTCTTTGACTTCAATCTATAACACCCAATGACAATAATATAAGCAGCAGGGTATTGGCAGAAATATAGGCACACACACACCAATGAAGAAGAACTGAAAACACAGAAATCATCCCACATATATATGTGGAGATGGTTTTTTATGGAAAGCCAAAAATATAACATGAAGAAAAGAATCCATTTTCCATAAATTGTACTAGGGCATGGAGAATATCACATGCAAAAGAGTGAATCTATACTGACAGTTTTCAACATATACCAAAATTAACTAAAACTGGACCAAAGACCTAAACATACTACCAATAATGATAAATTGCATAGAAGAAAGCGTAGGTCCCAAACCTGCAGCTCTTGTTTCAGAAACAGTTTTATGAATGTTAAATCAAAGGCAAAGGAAGTATAAGTCAAAATAAAAGAATGGGACTGTACCAAACGTAAAAACTTCTGCACAGCCAAAGAAACCATCAAGAAAGTAAAATGCTACAGACAGAGTGGGAAAAGCCAGTTGCAAGCAATAACATAAAAGGGGTTATATTCTATACTATATAAAGAACTCCTAGAACTCAACACCAGACAAACAACAATCCGATGAACACATGGGCAGAGGACTTGTACAGACACTTCCCCCAAGAAGACAGATTAGAGAAATGCCATGAACTACCACTTCATACCTGTTATTAATAAAAAGGCTATGATCCACAAGACAAGTAATAATGTGTGTTGGTTAGGCTGTTGGAATAAAGAACTCTCATATGCTGCAGGTGGGCATGTCAATTGGCAGCAACTATGAAAAACAGTTCAGTGGATACCCAGAATATTAAGAATAAATATACCATACACCCAAGACATCCCTTCTCTGGGTATCCACACTCGAATTATGAAAACATGTACTCATAGAGATATAGGTACCCCTGTGTTCCTTGCAATACAAGTTGTGTTGGACAAGAAATGTCAACAAGCAACATGTTCTCGAACAAGTGATTGGATGCAGGAGATGTGGTACAAACACCCAGTGAAACACTACTCACCCAGAAATAAAGATGAAACACTGCCGTTTATGACAACATGGATGGGTCTGCAGATTACCATGCTAAGGTAAATAAATCAAAGAGAAATACCTCGGAACCATAGAACTTCACTCATACTTGGGATATAAAAATGTAAGCAACTAAAAAAAATCCAAAAATTCATAAATACAGACAACACATTAGTGGCTACAAGAAAGTAAGGAAAAAGAAAGGTGGTAAAAGTGGAAATGGGTGGGTCAATTATAGGGGGAAGGAAGAAGTGACTCTGGGTGCTGAACGCAAAATGCAATATATGAATATGAATTATATATTATAGAAATGCACACTGGAAATATGATACTAATCAATGTCACCGTAATTAATTTAATACATAAATAAATAACCCAAACCAAAACCTGGCATAAATAACAAAGAATCCCCAAACCTAATCAAACACAAAAACCAAACCGAATTTAAAACAGAACCCTCAGCTTCACTATAAACTGAACCCTAACTCTAAATTTCATAATAGACTCAAGAAATAATCCTAAACTGAAATCTAACGCTAAACTGAGCCCTAGTGGAAAACCTGAGTCTTCCTATAACACTATCCGTGAAAGGAACACATACTCGCTTTTACTGGAAACCCAACCCCAACTCGAATGGAAAACCAACATTGACCTCAAGCTAAATCT
Source organism: Lyroderma lyra (assembly GCA_004026885.1). Lineage (NCBI taxonomy): Eukaryota > Metazoa > Chordata > Mammalia > Chiroptera > Megadermatidae > Lyroderma > Lyroderma lyra. The sequence continues at coordinate 31,682 of PVJL010012608.1, read as the reverse complement.
CACCCTAATCCTAAAAGCCAAATCATAAACTGAAATCTGCACCACATCATTAAACCCTCCCTTCTCCTACCCTATCTTAAAAGCTAACTCCAACCTGAAAGTTAACACGAAGCCTATGTATATAACTACCCCTAATCATTAACTAATCCAAACCCTTACACAAATCTGTACCTAACGAAAAACCTCTATCTCTATCCGCAAACTTTACCTCACTCTATCAATAGCCCTTCTACCCAGAGTTCTCATTTCAATGTTCTTAATACCATAACCTCAAAACTTCTTCTAACCCAATCCAAACTCTAGCCCTGATCCTATGCTGAAACCCAACACATAGACACACTCAAAGATGGATCCTTACACAAATCATAACCACAATAGTACACATAACTCTCACCCCCAATTTTACATACCCTGAACACTAACCACAATTTTAACAAAACTTCTAACCTCAAAGCTAACTCTAAGGCTAACACCAAAGCTGAAGTTGCGCAGAATCTCATCCTTAACATAAGTCCTAAACTTACCTCTAAACCTCTCCCAGGGTCACAGCTCCCCACTGCATCGCATTATGGAACTCACAATCATGACAGTTCTATTGTCCCCTGAGGGGCTATGGGCCCTCAAGACATCATAACCCTTGATACAGCCTTGGGGCCCCGATTGGCTGGCCCTGCAACTGTGACATCGCGGTTAGACAATATTCTGATTATTGGTCCCTGGCGCCTTCCTCTTTCCACCACGGAGAGTGGTTGTGCCCTGGAAGGGCTGTCCACCTGCATCAGCCTGGGATCCGGTGGCCCAAGGGCGCTCCTGTTGGTGCCAAAACGCCTCTCCAATCCTCTGCTCTCACCAGGGTTCTGAGGTTTTCAATGGATAATTTTTTTTTTCAATGGATAATTTTGATGCATCACTTCATACCTATTTCAAGGCATTGCTTGATCCCAGATAAATCAGAGTAAAACGGTGGTTTGTTCTGGTCAATTACATACGTACTTTTGTCTGTTGTACCCTATACTTAGTGGTTGTGTGGCTGGCACCATAATATATGATGAACAGGCAGCGGTTCTCTTGCGGAGGAATTTTAGGTGTGTATAACATGAACTCAACTTACTGTCTCTCTGTATGTTCTGTGATATAGGTGAGCATACATTTAGCAGGGGCATCCACTTGTTTAACTGTATTCTCACCAATGAACGGTTTTCCTAAGTGAAGAAGGGAGGCGGCAAGTGGTGGGGACAGCAAGCACACAATGCACTTTCATTATGTTTTACAATTGACTGTTCAAAATACTAGAGTGATTATGCATGCATGCCTTCTAGAATAGTTAAAATAGAAACCTCTGGTATTTTTTTTATTTATGATTTGTATTCTACTCAGAATTATAGTAAGTATTTCAGAAATACTATTACTCAACTAAAATACAGAATGGAAACTTGAGATAATGAAAAAAACAGATTCATGTGCATTATTATGCATTTCATAGGTGATTGTCCTTTGTGGTCAGGGAGGAAAGAAGAAAGTGGCTGGCATTTGTGTTTGGTATCTTGATGGGAAGTCATCCTCTCAATCCTGATCTGATAACTGTAAAGAGATTTGAGAGTTAAAAAGCTTTCTTGAAAATATGAGGGAAACCTGAGTAGTGAGATCTATGATGAGCATTTGAATAGAGTATGTGCGTTCAGGCCCCATTGCTGCTTCTAGGTAAATGGAAAGTTGAAAACCACTTTTGGTGATTTCAAATGCCAATGTGGTGGCAAAAATTGAAAAAAAAGGAATAAGTATTAAAACTATGCCAAACATAATACCTAACTCAATGACGAACCTAACACTAAACTTAGTCATAAGTGAACCCTAAACCCAATTATTACCCTAAGTTTCAAAGGAACTAATAATGGAATCTTAACCTTATCCCTAGCCCTAAGTCTAACCTCACACCTGGCATATTCTCTAACATTAACCTTGAACTGAATCCCAATTTACACCCTTACCCAGGAGTCAAAGCAAACCCTAACCCTAAACCTAAAACAAAATCTACTTGGAACATGAACCATGAACATAACCAAAATCCCTAAGGGTAACCTTAAACCTAACCCTGGGCGTCAACATCATCTTGGCCCTCACCCTAACGAGCACCTGTTCGTAAACTTAACCTCACAACTAACCTTATCTCTAATCACAATCCTAACTGAAAAGTTCACACTTAACCTGAACCTAAGCTTAACGGGAGTCCTAAACCTAAATATACACCTGAAATTTAAAACTAATTTTAACACAAAATCGAAATTAAACTTCACTATAACCCTCATCCTAACCCTTCACTACGTCTTGCACCAACCAAAACCCCAGCACAAAACCTACAAAGAACATTAAACCTTATCCCAATTTCAAATTAAACCATAAAACAATGGTAAGCCTAATCTTAACAGTAACCTTAAATTTAATCACAACCTCAACCCAAACTTTAAATGGAAACATAACAGGAACCCTATCCATAACACTAATCATAAACTCAGCCTTAACCCTAAAGCTAGAATGTAAAATGAACCTAATACTATCCTATACTTAAATAAAAACATAACCTCAAAACTAAGCGTTAGTCAAAAGAAATTCATTTCAAATTTTCTACCTAATCTCACAATTTATTCTTGTCCTACACTAACACTAACCATCATCACAAAATGAGTTCTGAACCTAAACTCATACTAACATTTACCTAACATGAAGCTTACTCAAAACGTAATCCTAAGTGTTATCTGGCCCCTAAATGGAAACACAAATCTAACCCCACTCTCATACCAAACTCAAAACCTCACCTTAAACTTAACTTAAAACATAACCCTTAATATATAACAGTAAACTTAACCCTAATCGCAGCTCTTACTCTACCGCTAAATTTTTCCACAATTCAGAGCAAAGCCCAGCCTCAGAGCTTACCGTAAAACACTACTTCTTAGCAGCCTCTCATTTGAACCATGAATAAAACAAAAAGACCTAAACGTAAACACAAAATATAACCTTAAACACAACTGGATTTTTTAATTTTTTTATTTTTTTATTTTTTTATTTTTATCCCTTGGCCTAACTCAAAATCTAAACCATATCCTCTACCTGAAGCTAAAGCTAGGATTCACTACAGCCCCTATCTTGGTCTTAAACCTACACCACCCCTAATTAAAAACTAAAAAAATAATTTCAAACCTATCTCTAACCCTAACCCTAACCCTAAATATTATGTTAACCATAGCTAGTTACCTTTAACTAACATGGTTTCTAACCTCATCAGAAACTAAGCACATACCTAAACCTACCCATTACATAACCCGTGCTTTCTCTTAAACCAAATTCTAGAAATAACACTAAGCCTAATCATAACAGTAATTGAGAGTGAAACCCAACTTCAAAATTCAATATAACCCTAATCTTAACCCTAAATCTAATGACCAACTGAACGCTAACCCTAACCTTAGTTAAAACTCTGACTGTAACTGACACCACCACCTAAAAAGAGCAATAACACTAAAGATCAGTCCAACACATACCTTAATTTGTATGTTGACCCTAACCTCAACGCTGAGAAGAAACTTAACACAGCGACTGAGGGACCTATACTCTGACAAACACAAGATGTTAAAAGAAATTGAAGTTTTCTTTCGCTTTGCAAAAGCTTTTGAGTTTGATATAGTCCCATTCATTTGTTTTTGCTTATACTTCCCTTGCCTTTGAGGACCTGGTCATGAAGCCTTCCTTGAGTCATAGGTCTATAAGTTTAGTACCAATGTCTTCTTCTATGCAGTGTATTGTTACAGGTCTTATATGAAGGTATTTGATCTATTTTGAGTTAATATTTGATGGAATATTACTCAGCTATAAGAAAAGAAGAAATATTGTCATTTGCAACAACACGGAAGGAACTGGAGATCATCATGCTTAGGGAAATAAGCCACACAGAAAAATCAAACAACTGTATGACTTCACTCATATGTGGAACATAAAACTGAAAACAAAGAAAAAATGAAATGAACAAACAAATAACCCATGGACAGAATCAATAATTTAATGATTATTTGGGGACGACTGTGTTAGGGAGGGGTGAAAAGGGAGGGGCTGGGAGAGGACGGGGCGAAGCTAAATATAAGGTGATGTAAAGAGACGTCGCATTAGGTGGTGAACTCATTATACATCAAGTTCACAATGCACAGTAGAATTGTATGTCTGAAACCTATAAAATCCTTGCAAACAGATGTCACACCAATAAGTCTATCAAAAAAAATGAATAGAAATAAATAAATAAATAAATAAATAAACGCTGAAAATATAAAGAAATTGAAGAAGGCAAAAAGAAATGCAGAGATTTTATATTCATAAATGGGACGAATGTACCTCTTTGAAATTGTCATGTTACACAAACCAATGAACAGATTTAATGCCATCCCCATCAAAATTCCAAAGAAAGTTTTTTGAAAAATTTCAAGAAAAACATCAACAGATTTCTATGGAATCTAAAAAGACCCCAAATAAACACAGGAATCCGAAGGAAAAAAAACAATAATGGTGAAGGTTTCACACTCTTTGACTTCAATCTATAACACACAATTACAATAATATAAGCAGCAGGGTATTGGCAGAAATATAGGCACACACACACCAATGAAGAAGAACTGAAAACCCAGAGGTAATCCCACATATATATGTGAAGTTTGTTTTTTATGGAAAGCCAAAAATCTAACATGAAGCAAATAATCCATTTTCCATAAACGGTGCTAGGGCATAGAGAATATCATATGCAAAAGAATGAAACTAGACTGACAGTTTTCAAAATATACCAAAATTAACTAAAACTGGATCAAAGACGTAAACATGCTAGCAATAATGATAAATTGAATAGAAGAAAGCGTAGGTCCCAAACCTATAGACCTTGCTTCAGAAAGAGTTTGATGAATGTTACCTCAAAGGCAAGGGAACTAAAAGTGAAAAGAAATGAATGGGACTGTACCCTACGTAAAAGCATCTGCACAGCCAAATAAACCATCAAGAAACAAAAAGGCGACCCACAGAGTGGGAGAAGACATTTGCAAGCAATGACTGAAAGGGGGTTAAAACCTAAACTATATAAAGAACTCCTAGAATTCAACAACAGACAAACAAACAATCCCATGAACACATGGGCACAGGACTTGGCCAGACACTTTCCCCAAGAAGACAGAATAATCAAACACCCAAGAGATACATACAAAATGTTTAAGTACAGTGGCTATTAGAGGAATGCCATGAACTACCACTTCATACCTGTTATTAATAGAAAGGCTATGATCCACAAGACAAGTAATAACGAGTGTTGGAGAGACTGTGGGAATAAAGAACTCTCATATGCCGCAGGTGGGCATGTAAATTGGCATCAACGATGGAAAAGAGTACATAGGTTCCCCAGAATGTTAAGAATAAATATACCATACAATCAAGCAATCCCTTCTCTGGGTATCCAGCCTCCAAATCTGAAAACATGTACTCATAGAGATATACGTACCCCTGTGTTCCTTGCAGTACAAGTTATGGTGGTCAAGACATATCAACAATCAACATGTTCTTCAACAATTGATTGGATGCAGGAGATGTGGTACAAACACCCAGTGAAACACTACTCGCACAGAAATAAAGATGAAACACTGCCGATTGTGAAAACATGGATGGGTTGGAGATTACCATGCTAAGGGAAATAAATAAAATAGAAATAGCTCAGAACCATAGAACTTCACTCACACTTGGGATGTAAAAATGAAAGCAACAAAGAAAAATCCAAAAACTCATAAATACAGACAACACATGTGGTTGCAAGAAAGTAAGGAAAAAGAGAGGTGGTAGAAGAGGAAAGGGGAGGATCAAATATAGGGGCAAGGAAGAAGTGACTCAGGGTGCTGAACACACAAATCAATATATGAATATGAATTTTGTACTGTAGAAATGCACACTGGAAATGTAATGTTACTAATCAGTGTCAATGTCATTAATTTAATACATAAATAAAAAACCCAAACCATACACCTGGCCTAAATTACAAAGAAAACCCAAACCTAATCAAACACTAAATCCAAACCTAATTTAAAACAGAACCTTCAGCTTTACTATAAACTGAACTCTAACTCTAAATCTCATAATATACTCAATAAATAATCCTAAACTGAAATATAACGCTAAACCGAGCCCTGGTGGAAAACCTAAGCCTTCCTATAACACTATCTCTGAAAGGAACCCATACTCGCTTTTACTGGAAACCCAACCCCAACTCGAATGTAAAAGCAACGCTGACTTCCAAGCTAAACCTCACCCTAATCCTAAAAACCGAATCATAATCTGAAATCTAAACCACATCATTGAACCGGCCCTTCTCCTACCCTATCTTAAAATCTAGCTGAGTAATATTCCATCAAAAATTAACTCTAAATAGATTAAAGATCTTCATATAAGACATGTAACAATACACTGTGTAGAAGAAGACATTAGTACTAAACTTATAGACCTAGGACTCAAGGACGACTTCGTGAACCGGTCTTCAAAGACAAGGGAAGTATAAGCAAAAATAAATGAATGGGACTATATCAAACTCAAAAGCTTCTGCAAAGCAAAAGAAACCTTCAATTTCTTTTAACATCTTGTGTTTGTCAGAGTATAGGTCCCTCAGCTCCTGTGTTAAATTTCTTCTCAGCATTGAGGTTAGGTTTAACGTACAAATTAGGGTTTGTGTTGTACTGAGCTTTAGGGTTATTGCTCTATTTAGGTCGGTGGTATCAGTTAGAGTCAGAGTTATTATTAAGGTTAGGGTTAGCGTTCAGTTGGTCATTAGAATTAGGGTCAAGATTAGGGTTATATTGACTTTTGAAGTTTGGGTTTCACTCTCAATTACTGTTATGATTAGGCTTAGTGTTATTTCTAGAATTTGGTTTAAGGGAAAGCAAGGCTTATGTAATGGGTAGATTTAGGGTATGTGTTCAGTTTCTGATGAGGTTAGAAACCACTTTAGGTTCAGGTAACTAGCTTTCATTAGAATTAGGTTTAGGATTTGGGTTAGGGTTAGAGTTAGGTTGGAGGTTATATTTTTGTTTTTAATTAGGCGTGGGGTAGGTTTTAGTCTAAGATGGGGGTTGTAGGGAATCCTAGGTTTAGCTTTACGTAGACGTTATGGTTTAGATTTTGAGTTAGGGTAAGGGTTAAAGATAAGGTTAAGTTTGATTTTATTATTAGTGTTAGCAGTAGAACAAAAGGTGCGATTGTGTTTAAGGTTTGATTTTGTGTTTAAGTTTAGGTCTTTTCCTTATATTCATGGTTCAATTGAGAGTTAGGTAAGAAGTAGTGTTTTACGGTCAGCTTTGAGGCAGGGATTGGCTCTGAATTGGGGATAAAGTTAGGGTTAGAGTAAGGGCTGTGGTTAGGGTTAGTTTTACAGTTATGTTAAGGGTTATATTTTAAGTTAAGTTTAAGGTGAGGCTTTGAGTTTGGTATGAGAGTAGGGTTAGTTTTGTGTTTCCATTTAGGATCAGGATTACACTTAGGATTACGTGTTGAGAAAGCTGCAAGTTAGGGTAAGTGTTAGAATGAGTTAAGGTTCAGAATTGATTTTGTGATGATGGTTAGTGTTAGTGTAGGATAAGAATTAATTGTGAGATTAGGATGAAAATTTAAAATGAAATTTTTTTGACTTAGGTTTATGTTTGAGGTTAGGTTTTTAATTAAGTATAAGGATAGTGTTAGGTTCATTTTACAGTCTAGGTTTAGGGTTAAGGCTGAGTTTATGATTAGTGTTATGGATAGGGTTCTTGTTATGGTTCCATTTAAGGTTTGGGTTGATTGTGTGATTAAAGTTAAGGTTACTGTTAAGTTTAGTCTTACAATTGTTTTATGATTTACTTTGAAATTGGGATTAGGTTTAGTGTTCTTTGTAGTTTATATGCTGGGGTTATGGTTGGTGCATGATGTAGTGAGGGGTTAGGATGAGGGTTAGAGTGAGGTTTAAAGTTCGATTTTGTGTTAAAATTAGTTTTAAGTTTCAGGTGTATGTATAGGTTTAGATCTCCCATTAAGGTTAGGTTTAGGGTAAGTGTGAACCTTTCACTTAGGATGGTGATTAGAGATATGTTTAGATGTGAGGTTAAGTTTAAGATCAGGTGCTGCTTAGGTTGAGGGCCAAGATGATGTTGACGCCCAGGGTTAGGTTTAGGGTTACGCTTAGGGATTTTGGTTATGTTATGGTTCATGTTCCAATTAGATTTTGTTTTAGGTTTAGGGTTAGGGTTTGCTTTGATTCCAGGGTAAGGGTGTAAATTGGGATTGAGTTCATGGTTAATGTTAGAGAATATGATAGGTGTTTGGTTAGACTTAGTGCTAGGGATAAGGTTAAGATTCCATTATGAATTCCTTTGAAACGTAGGGTAAGGTTTGGGTTTACGTTTCACTTATGACTAAGTTTAGTGTTAGATTGGTCATTGAGTTAGGTATTGAGTTTGGGATAGTTTTAATACTTATTCCTTTTTTTTAAATTTTTGCCACCACATTGGCATTTGAGATCATCAAAAGTGGTTTTCAACTTTCCAATTACGTACAGCAGCAATGGGGCCTGAACTCGCATAGTCTATTCAAATGCTCATCATAGATCTCACTACTCAGTTTGCTCTCAGGATTTCAAGAATAACTTCTCAACTCTCAAATCTCTTTACATTTATCAAGTCAGGATTGAGAGGATGACTTCCCATCAAGATACCAACACAAATGCTAGCACTTTCTTCCTTCCTCCCAGACCACAAAGGGCAATCACCTATGAAATGCATAATAATGCGCATGAATCTCTTTTTCCCATTATCTCAAGTTTCCATTCTGTATTTTAATTTGTGTAATAGTATTTCTGAAATATTTACTATAATTTTGAGTAGAATACAAATCATAAGTAAAAAAATACCAGAGGCTCAGAGGCTTCTATTTTAAATATTCTAGAAGGCATGCATGCACAATCATCCTAGTATTTTGAACAGTTACTTGTAAATCATAATGAAAGTGCATTGTGTGCTTGCTGTACCCACCCCCTGCCGCCTCCTTTCTTCACTTAGGAAAACAGTTCAGTGGTGCGAGTACAGTTAATGGAGTTGATGCCCCTGCTAAGTATATGCTCACCGATCTCACAGAAGATACAGAGAGACAGTAAGTTGAGTTCATGTTATACACCCCTAAAATTCCTCCGCAATAGAACGGCTGCCTGTTCATCATGTATTATGGTCCCAGCTACACAACCACTAAGTACAGGGTAAAACAGAGAAAAGTACGTAAGTAATTGACCAAAACAAACCACACTTTTACTCTGATTTATCTGGGATCAAGCAATGCCTTGAAATAGATATGAAGTGATGCATCAAAATTATCCATTTGAAAACCTCAGGGCCCTGGTGAGAGCAGAGGCTTGGAGAGGTGATTTGGCGCCAACAGGAGAGCCCTTGGGCCACCGGATCCCAGGCTTTTGCAGGCTGACATCACTTGCAGGGCCTACCCAACCTCCGCGATGGAAAGGGGAAGGCGCCGGGGACTTATAATCAGAACATTGGCTGACCGCGTTGTCACAGTTGCAGGGTCAGCCAATCAGGGCCCCGAGGCTGTATCAAGGGCTATGATGTATTGCGGCCCCAGAACCAATCAGGAGACAATAGAACTGTCATGATTTTGAGTTCCATAATGCGATGCAGTGGGAAGCTGTGACCCAGGGAGAGGTTTAGAGGTAAGTTTAGGACTTGTGTTAAGGATGTGATTCTGCTGAGCTTCGGGTTTGGTGTTAGCCTTAGAGTTAGCATTGAGGTTAGAGGTTTTTTTAAAATTGTCGTTAGTGTTCAGGGTATGTAAAATTGGGGGTGAGAGGTATGTGTACTATTGTGGTTATGATTAGTGTAAGGATCCATTTTTCAGTTAGGCTAGGTGTTAAGTATCAGGTTAGGTTCAGGGCTAGACTTTGGATTGGATTAGAAGAAGCTTTGCGGTTATGGTATTAAGAACATTGAAATGAGAACTCTGTGTAGAAAGGCTATTGATAGAGTGAGGTAAAGTTTGAGGATAGAGTTAGGTTTTTCGTTTGGTATAGCCTGGGATAAGGGTTTGGGTGAGTTAATGATTAGGGGTAGTTTTATACTTAGGCTTCTTGTAAACTTTGAGGTTGAAGTTAGGTTTGAAGAATGTGTATGAGAAGGGCCGGTTTAATGATGCATTGCACATTTCAGTTTATGATTCGATTTTTAGGATTAAGGTGAGATTTAGCTTGGAGGTCAGGGTTGGTTTTCCATTCGAGTTGGGGTTGGGTTTCCAGTAAAAGCGAGTATGGGTTTCTTTCAGGGATAGTGTTATAGGAAGGCTCAGGTTTTCCACTAGGGCTCGGTTTAACGTTAGATTTTAGTTTAGGAGTATTTCTTGAGTATATTAAGAGATTTAAATTTAGGGTTCAGTTTATAGTAAAGCTGAAGGTTCTGTTTTAAATTCGGTTTGGATTTCGTGTTCGATTAGGTTTGGGGTTCCTTTGTAATTTAGGCCAGGTTTATGGTTTGAGTTTTTTATTTATTTATTAAATCAATGACAGTGACAATGATTAGTAACATTACATTTCCAGGTTGCATTTCTATAATACATAATTCATATTCATATATTGCATTTTGCGTTCAGAACCCAGAGTCACTTCTTCCTTCCCCCTATATTTGACCAAGCCCTTTCTTCTTCTACCTCTTCTATTTTCCTTACTTTATTGCAACCACTAAAGTGTCGTCTGTATTTATGAGTTTTTGGATTTTTCTTTGTTGCTTTCATTTTTCATCCCAAGAATGAGTGAAGTTCTATCGTTCTGAGCTATTTGTATTTGATTTATTTCCCTTAGCATGGTAATCTCCAGTCCCATCGATGTTGTTACAATCGGCAGTATTTCATCTTTATTTCAGGGCGAGAAGTGTTTCACTGGGTGTTTGTAACACATCTCCTGCATCCAATCAATTGTTGAAGAATATGTTGGTTGTTGATATGCCTTGAACACCATAACTTGTACTGCAAGGAACACAGGGGTATGTATATCTCTATGAGTACATGTTTTCCGATTTGGTGGGTGGATACACAGAGAAGGGATTGCTTGGTTGTATGTTATATTTATTCTTAACATTCTGGGGAACCTCTGTACTGTTTTCCATCGTTGCTGCCAATAGACATGCCCACCTGCAGAATATGATAGTTCTTTATTCCCACAGCCTCTACAACACTCGTTATTACTTGTCTTGTGGATCATAACCTTTCTATTAATAACAGGTAAGAAGTGGTCGTTCATGGCATTTCTCTAATAGCCAGTGTACTTAAACATTTTTTATGTATCTCTTGTGTGTTTGATTAATCTGTCTTCTTGGGGAAAGTGTCTGTCCAAGTCCTGTGCTCATGCGTTCATGGGATTGTTTGTTTGTCTGTTGTTGAGTTCTAGGAGTTCTTTATATAGTTTAGGTTTTAACCCCTTTTCAGTCATTGCTTGCAAATGTCTTCTCCCACTCTGTCAGTAACCTTTTTGTTTCTTGATGGTTTCTTTGGCTGTGCAGAAACTTTTACGTAGGGTACAGTCCCATTAATTTCTTTTGACATTTACTTCCCTTGCCTTTGAGGTAACATTCATCAAACTCTTTCTGAAGCAAGGTCTACAGGTTTGGGACCTACGTTTTCTTCTATGCAATTTATCATTATTGGTAGCATGTTTAGGTCTTTGGTCGAGTTTTAGTTAATTTTGGTATATGTTGAGAACTGTCAGTCTAATTTCATTCTTTTGGCTGTGATGTTCTCCATGCCCTTGCACCGTTTATGGAAAATGGATTCTTTGTTTCATGTTATATTTTTGGCTTTCCATAAAAAGCAATCTTCACATATATGTGTGAGATTACTTCTGGATTTTCAGTTTTTCTTCATTGGTGTGTGTGTGCCTATATTTCTGACAATACCCTGCTTCTTATATTATTGTCTTTGTGTGTTATAGATTGAAATCAAAGAGTGTGAAACCTTCACCATTATTGTTTTTTTCCTTCGGATGCCTGTGGTTATTTGGGGTCTCTTTAGATTCCATACAAATATGTTGATGTTTTTCTTGAAATTTTTCAAAAATCTGTCATTGGAATTTTGATGGGGATGGCATTAAATATGTTCATTGCATTGTGTAACATGACCATTTCAATGAAGTTCATTCGTCCCATTTATGAATATGAAATCTCTGCATTTCTTTGTGCCTTCTTAAATTTTTTTTCAGCGTTTATTTATTCATTTATTTGTTTATTTCAATTAATTTTTATTGATATACTTCTTGGTGTGACATCTGTCAGGAAGGATTTCATAGGTTTCAGTCATACAATTATACTGTGCTTTGTCAACTTGATGTATAATCAGTTCACCACCTCATGCGACTTCTCTTTTCATCACCTTATATTTAGCTTCGCCTCCACCTCTCCCAGCACCTCCCTTTTCTCCCCTCCCTAACCCACTCATCCCCAAATAATCATTAAATCATTGATTGTGTCCATGGTTTATTTGTTTGTTCCTTTCGTTTTTTCTTTGCTTTCAGTTTTATATTCCACATATGAGTGATGTCATACAGTTCTTTGATTTTTCTGTGTGGCTTATTTCCCTAAGCAGGATGATCTCCAGTTCCATCAATGTTCGTTGCAAATGACAATATTTCATCTTTTCTTATAGCTGAGTAATATTCTATCAAACATTAACTCAAAATAGATTAAAGACCTTCATACAAGACCTGTAACAATACACTGTATCGAAGACGACATTGGTACTAAATTTATAGACATAGGACTCAAGGAAGACTTCATGAAACGGTCCTCAATGGCAATGGAAGTATGAGCAAATATATATGAATGGGACTATATCAAACTGAAAAGCTTCTGCAAAGCAAAAAAGAACTTCAATTTCTTTTAACCGGTCCATCCGTGTTGTTGCAAATGACAATATTTCACCTTTTCTTATAGCTGAGTAATATTCTATCAAAAATTAACTCAAAAAAGATTAAAGACCCTCCTATAAGTCCTGTAACAATACACTGTATAGAAGAAGACATTGATACTCAACTTTTAGACCTAGGACTCAAAGAAGACTTCATGAAACGGTCCTCAAAGGCAAGGGAATTATAGGCAAAAATGAATGAATGGGACTATATCAAACTCAGAAGCTTCTGCAAAGCAAAAGGAAACTTCAATTTTTTTAACATCCTGTGTTTGTCGGAGTATAGGACCCTCAGCCCATGTGTTAAGTTTCTTTGCAGCGTTGAGGTTAATGTTAACATACAAATTAGGGTATGTGTTGGACTGATCTTTAGGGTTATTGCTCTTTTTTGGTGGGTGGAATCAGTTAGAGTCAGAGTTGTAACTCAGATTAGGGTTAGCGTTCAGTTGGTCATTAAAATTAGGGTTAAGATTAGGGTTATATTGACTTTTGAAGTTCGGGTTTGACTCTCAATTAGTGTTAAGATTAGGCTTAGTGTTATTTCTAGATTTTGGTTTAAGGGAAAGCACGGGTTATGTAATGGGTAAGTTTAGGTATGTTCTTACTTTCTGGTGAGGTTAGAAACCATTGTAGGTTCAGGTAACAAGCTATGGTTAGCATAATATTTAGGGTTAGGTTTAGGATTAGAGTTAGATTTGAGGTTATATTTTTTGTTTTTAGTTAGGAGTGGGGTAGGTTTAAGACCAAGATAGGGGGTGTAGGGAATCCTAGCTTTAGCTTTAGGTAGACGATCTGGTTTAGATTTTGAGTTAGGCTAAGGGTTAAAAATAAGGTTAGATTTGATTTTATTATTAGGGTTAGCAGTAGAACAAAAAGTCCAATTGTGTTTAAGGTTAGATTTTGTGTTTACATTTAGGTCTTTTTCTTTTATTCATGGTTCAAATGAGAGGTTGCTAAGAGGTAGTGTTTTACGTTAAGCTTTGAGGCAGGGATTGGCTCTGAATTGGGGAAAAATTTACGGGTAGGGTAAGGGCTGCGATTAGGGTTCGGTTTATTGTTATATATTAAGGGTTATGTTTTAAGTTATGTTTAAGGTGAGGTTTTGAGTTTGGTATGAGAGTGGGGTTAGATTTGTGTTTCCATTTAGGGGCCAGATTACACTTAGAATTACGTTTTGAGTAAGCTTCAAGTTAGGAAAATGTTAGAATGAGTTTAGGTTCAGAGCTCATTTTGTGACGATGGTTAGTGTTAGTGTAGGATAAGAATAAATTGAGAGATTAGAATGATAATTTCAAATGAATTTTTTTTTGATTAACGCTTAGTTTTGAGGGTATACTTTTAATTAAGTATAAGGATAGTGTTAGGTTCATTTTACATTCTAGGTTTAGGGGTAACGCTGCGTTTATGGTTAGTGTTATGGATAGGGTTCTTGTTATGTTTCCATTTAAAGTTTGGGTTGAGGTTGTGATTAAATTTAAGGTTATTGTTAAGATTAAGCTTACCATGGTTTTATGGTTTCCTTTGAAATTGGGATTAGGTTTAGTGTTCTTTTTAGGTTATATGCTGGGTTTATGGTTGGTGCACGATGTAGTTAAGGGGTAGGATGAGTGTTAGAGTGAGGTTTGAAGTTCAATTTTGTGTTAAAATTAGTTTTAATTTTCCGGTGTCTGTTTAGGTTTAGGACTCCCATTAAGCTTAGGTTTAGGTTAAGTGTGAATTTTTCAGTTAGGATTGTGGTTAGAGATAAGGTTAGTTGTGAGGTTAAGTTTACGATCAGGTGCTCGTTAAGGTGAGGGTCAAGACGATGTTGACGCCCAGGGTTAGGTTTAAGGTTACGCTTAGGGATTTTGGTTATGTTCATAGTTCATGTTCCAAGTAGATTTTGTTTTATGTTTAGGGTTAGGGATTGCTTTGACTCCAGGGTAAGTGTGTAAATTGGGATTGAGTTCATGGTTAATGTTAGAGAATAGGCCAGGTGTAAGGTTAGACTTAGGGCTAGGGATAAGTTTTCAGATTCAATTACTAGTTTCTTTGAAACTTACGGTAAGTTTTTGGGTTTAGGGTTCACTTTTGATTAAGTTTAGTGTTTGGTTCGTCATCGAGTTAGGTATTGTGGTTGGGATAGTTTTAATACTTATTCTTTTTTTTTTTTTTTTTTTAAATTTGCCACCACATTGGCATTTGAGATCATCAAAAGGGGTTTTCAAGATTCCAATTACCTAGAAGCAGCAATGGGGCCTGAACTCATATAGTCTATACAAATGCTCATCATAAATCTCACTACTCAGTTTTCCCTCAGTTTTTCAAGAAAGCTTTTCAACTCTCAAATCTCTTTACAATTATCAGATCAGGATTGAGAGTATGACTTCCCATCAAGATGCCAAACACAAATGCCAGCACTTTCTTCCTTCCTCCCTGACCACAAAGGACAATCACCTATGAAATGCATAATAATGCACATGAATCTGTTTTTCCCATTATCTCAAGTTTCCATTCTGTATTTTAGTTGTGTAATAGTATTTCTGAAATACTTACTATAATTCTGAGTAGAATACAAATCATAAATAAAAAAAATACCAAAGGTTTCTATTTTAAATATTCTAGAAGTCATGCATGCACAATCATCCTAGTATTTTGAAGAGTTAATTGTAAATCATAATCAAAGTGCATTGTGTGCTTGCTGTCCCCACCACTTGCCGCCTCCCTTCTTCACTTAGGAAAACCGGTCAGTGGTGTGAATACAGTTAAAGAGGTGGATGCCCCTGCTAAATGTACTCTCACTGAACTCACAGAACATACAGAGAGACAGTAAATTGAGTTCATGTTATACACACCTAATATTCCTCCGCAAGAGAACGGCTGCCTGTTCATCAAATATTATGGTCCCAGCCACACAACCACTAAGTATAGGGTAAAACAGACAAAAGTACATACATACTTGACCAGAACAAACCACTCTTTTACTCTGATTTATCTGGGATCAAGCAATGCCTTGAAATAGGTATGAAGTGATGCATCAAATTTATCCATTGAAAACCTCAGAACCCTGGTGAGAGCAGAGGATTGGAGAGGCGTTTTGGCGCCAACAAGAGCGCCCTTCGGCCACAGGATCCCAGGCTGATGCAGGAGGACAGCCTTTCCAGGGCGCATACACCCTCCGAATTGGAAAGAGAAAAGCGCCAGGGACCTATAATCAGAACTTTGGCTGACGTCGATGTGACAGTTGCAGGGCCATCCAATCGGGGGCCAAGGCTGTATCAAGGGTTATGATTTCTTGAGGCACCAGAGCCAATCAGGAGACAATAGAGCTGTCATGATTGTGATTTCCATAATGCGATGCAGTGGGGAGCTGTGACCCTGGGAAAGGTTTACAGGTAAGTTTAGGACTTGTGTTAAGGATGAGATTCTGCGCAGCTTCAGCTTTGGTGTTAGCCTTAGAGTTAGCTTTGAGGTTAGAGGTTTTTTTAAAATTGTCGTTAGTGTTCAGTGTATGTAAAATTGCGGGTGAGAGGTATGTGTACAATTTTGCTTATGATTTATGTAAGGATCCATCTTTGAGATAGGATATTTGTTAGGTTTCAGGTTAGGTTCAGGGCTAGAGTTTGGATTGTGTTAGAAGAAGTTTTGAGGTTATGGTATTAAGAACATTGAAATGAGAACTCTGGGTAGAAGGGATATTGATAGAGTGAGGTAAAGTTTCAGGATAGAGACAGAGATTTTCAGTAGGTATAACCTTGGGTTAGGGGTTGGGTGAGTTAATGATTAGGGGTAGTTATATACATAGGCTTCGTGTTACCTTTGAGGTTGGAGTTAGGTTTTAAGAATGGGTAGGAGAAGGGCCGGATTAATGATGCAGTGCAGATTTCAGTTTATGATTCGGTTTTTAGGATTAGGGTGAGATTTAGCTTGGAGGTCAGGGTTGCTTTTCCATTCGAGTTGGGGTTGGGTTTCCAATAAAAGCGAGTATGCGTTCCTTTCAGGGATAGTGTTATAGGAAGGTTCAGGTTTTCCACTAGGGCTCGGTTCACCATTAGATTTCAGTTTAGGATTATTTCTTGAGTATATTATGAGATTTAGAGTTAGGGTTCAGTTTATAGTAAAGCTGAGGGTTATGTTTTAAATTAGGTTTGGATTTGGTGTTGGATTAGGTTTGGGATTTCTTTGTAACTTAGGCCAGGTTTATGGTTTGAGTTTTTTATTTATGTATTAAATTAATGACAGTGACAATGATTAGTAACATTACATTTCCAGGGTGCTTTTGTACAATACATAATTTATATTCATATATTGCATTGTGCGTTCAGCACCCAGAGGCAATTCTTCCTTCCCCCTATATTTTACCCACTCCTTTCCTCTTCTACCACCTCTCTGTTTCCTTAGTTTCTTGCAACCACTAATGTGCTGTCTGTATTTATGAGTTTTTGAATTTTTCTTTGTTGCTTTCATTTTTACATCCCAAGTGTGAGTGAAGTTCTATGGTTCCGAGCTATTTCTATTTGATTTATTTGCCTTAGCATGGTAATCTCCAGACCCATCCATGTTGTCACAATTGGCAGTGTTTCATCTTTATTTCTGGGCGAGTAGTGTTTCACTGGGTGTTTGAACCACATCTCTTGCATCCAATCAATTGTTGAAGAACATGTTGATTGTTGATATGTCTTGACCACCATAACTTGTACTGCAAGGAACACAGGGTTACGTATATCTCTATGATTACATGTTTTCAGATTTGGAGGGTGGCTACCCAGAGAAGGGATTGCTTGGTTGTATGGTATATTTATTCTTAACATTCTGGTGAACCTCTGTACTGTTTTCCATTGTTTCTGCCAATTGACATGCCCACCTGCATCTTAAGAGAGTTCTTTATTCCCACAGCTTCTCCAACACTCGTTATTACTTGTCTTGTGGATCATAGCCTTTCTATTAATAACAGGTATGAAGTGAACTTCATGGCATTTCTCTAATAGCCAGTGTACTTAAACATTTTGTATGTATCTCTTGGGTGTTTGATTAATGTGTCTTCTTGGGGAAAGTGTCTGTCCAAGTCCTGTGCCCATGTGTTCATGGCATTGTTTGTTTGTCTGTTGTTGAGTTCTAGGAGTTCTTTATAGAGTTTAGGTTTTAACCCCCTTTCAGTCATTGATTGCAATTGTATTCTCCCACTCTGTTCGTAGCCTTTTTGTTTCTTGATGATTTCTTTGCCTGTGCAGAAACTTTTACGTTGGGTACAGTCCCATTCAAGTCTTTTGACTTTGGCTTCCCTTGCCTTTGAGGTAACATTCATCAAACTCTTTCTGACGCAAGGTCTACAGGTTTGGGACCTACGCTTTCTTCTATGCACTTTATCATTATTGGTAGCATGTTTAGGTCTTTTGTCCAGTTTTAGGTAATTTTGGTATATGTTGACAACTGTCAGTCTAGTTTCATTCTTTTGCATGTGATATTCTCTATGCCTAAGCACCGTTTATGGTAAATGGATTCTTTGCTTCATGTTATATTTTTGGCCTTTCATAAAAAACAATCTTCACATATATATGAGGGATTACTTCTGGGTTTTCAGTTCATTTTCATTGGTGTGTGTGCCTATATTTCTGCCAATACCCTACTTCTTATATTATTGTCATTGTGTGTTATAGATTGAAGTCAAAGAGAGTGAAACCTTCACCATTATTATTTTCTTCCTTTGGATGCCTGTGGTTATTTCGAGACTCTTTAGATTCCATACAAATCTCTTGATGTTTTTCTTGAAATTTTTCAAAAATCTTTCATTGGAATTTTGATGGGGATGATATTAAATCTGTTCATTGCTTTGTGTAACATGACCACTTCAATGAGTATCATTCGACCCATTTATGAATATAAAATCTCTGCATTACTTTGTGCCTTCTTCAATTTCTTTTTTTTTCAGCGTTTATTTATGTATTTATTTATTTATTTCAATTCATTTTTATTGATAAACTTATTGGTGTGACATCTGTTAGCAAGGATTTCAGAAGTTTCAGACATACAATTCTACTGTACATTGTCACCTTTATGTATAAACAGTTCACCACCTAATGCTACGTCTCTTTACATCACCTCATAATTAGCTTCGCCCCCTCTTCTCCCAGCTCCTCACTTTTCTCCCCGCCGTAACCCACTCATCCCCAATTAATCATTAAATTATTCATTGTGTCCATGGGTTATTTGTTTGTTCATTTCTTTTTTTCTTTGCTTTCAGTTTTATATTGCACATATGAGTGATGTCATACAGTTCTTTGATTTTTCTTTGTCGCTTGTTTCCCTAAGCGTGATGATCTCCAGGTCCTTCCGTATTGTTGCAAATGACAATATTTTATATTTTCCTATAGCTGACTAAGATTCCATCAAAAATTAACTCAAAATAGATTAAAGACCTTCATATAAGACCTGTAACAATACACTGTATAGAAGAAGACATTGGTACTAAACTTATAGACCTCGGACTGAAAAAGACTTCATGACCCGGTCCTCAAAGGCAAGGGAAGTATAAGCAAAAATAAATGAATAGGACTATATCCAACTCAAAAGCTTCTGCAAAGCAAAAGAAAACTTCAATTTCTTTTAACATCTTGTGTTTGTCAGAGTATAGTTCCCTCAGTCCCTGTGTTAAGTTTCTTCTCAGAATTGAGGTTAGGGTTAACATACAAATTAGGGTATGTGTTGGATTGATCTTTAGGGTTATTGCTCTTTTTAGGTGGGTGGTATCAGTTAGAGTCAGAGTTATAACTAAGGTTAGGGTTAGCGTTCAGTTGGGCATTAGAATTAGGGTTAAGATTAGAGTTATATTGACTTTTGAAGTTTGGGTTTCACTCTCAATTACTGTTATGATTAGGCTTAGTGTTATTTCCAGAATTTGGTTTAAGTGAATGCACGGGTTATGTAATGGGTAGGTTTAGGTATGTGCTTAGTTTCTGATGAGGTTAGAATCCATGTTAGGTTCAGGTAACTAGCTATGGTTAGCATAATATTTAGGGTTGGGGTTAGGGTTAGAGTTAGATTTGAGGTTATTTGTTTACTTTTTAATTAGGTGTGGTGTAGGTAAAAGACCAAGATAGGGGCTGCAGGGAATCCTAGCTTTAGCTTTAGGTAGACGTTATGGTTTAGATTTTGAGTTAGGCTAAGGGTTAAAGATAAGGTTAGGTTTGATTTTATTATTAGGGTTAGCAGTAGAACAAAAGTCCGATTGTGTTTAAGGTTAGATTTTGTGTTTAAGTTTAGGTCTTTTTATTTTTTCATGGTTCAATTGAGAGTTTGGTAAGAAGTAGTGTTTTACGGTAAGATTTGAAGCAGGGATTGGCTCTGAATTGGGGTTAAAGTTACAGTTAGATTAAGGGCTCTGGGAAGGGTGAGGTTTACAGTTATATATTAAGGGTTATGTTTTAAGTTAAGTTTAAGTTGAGGTTTTGAGTTTGGTATGAGAGTGGTGTTAGATTTGTGTTTCTATTTAGTGGCCATGTTACACTTAGGATTAAGTTTGAGTAAGCTTCAAGTTAGGTAAATGTTAGAATGAGTTTATGTTCAGAACAGATTTTGTGATGACGGTTAGTGTTAGTGCAGGATAATAATAAATTGTGAGATTAGGATCAAATTTTAAAATGAAATTTTTTTTACTAAGATTTAGGTTTGAAGTTATGTATTTAATTAAGTTTAAGGATAGTGTTAGGTTCATTTTACAGTCTAGGTTTAGGGGTAAGGTAGAGTTTATGATTAGTGTTATGGATAGGGTTCTTGTTATGTTTCCATTTAAAGTTTGGGTTGAGGTTGTGATTCAATTTAAGGTTACTGTTAAGATTAGGCTAACCATTGATTTATGGTTTACTTTGAAATTGGGATTAGGTTTAGTGTTCTTTGTAGGTTATATGGTGGGATTATGGTTGTAGCACGATATAGTGAAGGGGTAGGATGAGGGTTAGAGTGAGTTGTGAAGTTCGATTGTTGGTTAAAATTACTTTTAAGTTTCAGGTGTATGTTTAGGTTCAGGACTCCCGTTAAACTTAGGTTTAGGGTAAGTGTGAAACTTTGAGTTAGGATTGTGATTAGAGATAAGGTTTGTTGTGAGTTTAAGTTTACGATCAGGTGATGGTTAGGGTGATGGCCAAGATGATGTCAACGTCCAGGTTTAGGTTTAGGGTTACCTTTAGGGATTTTGGTTATGTTCATGGTTCATGTTCCAAGTAGATTTTGTTTTAGGTTTAGGGTTAGGGTTTGCTTTGACTCCAGGGTAAGGGTGTAAATTAGGATTGTGTTCATGGTTAATGTTAGAGAATAGGCCAAGTTTAGGGTCAGACTTAAACTAGGGGTAAGGTTAAGATTCCACTATGAGTTCCTTTGAAACTTAGGGTAAGGTTTAGGTTTAGGGTTCACTTATGACTAAGTTTAGTGTTAGGTTCGTCATTGAGTTAGGTATTGTGTTTGGGATAGTGTTTATACATATTCCTTTTTTTTTTTCATTTTTGCCACCACATTGGCATTTGAGATCGTCAAAAGTGTTTTTCAACTTTCCATTTACCTAGAATCAGTAATGGGTCCTGAACACACATAGTCTATTCAAATGCTCATCATAGATCTCACTACTCAGTCTTCCCTCAGGTTTTAAAGAATAACTTCTCAACTCTCAAATCTCTTTACAGTTATCAGATCAGAATTGAGAGGATGACTCCCCATCAAGTTACCAAACACAATTGCCAGGCACTACCTTTCTTCCTCCCCGACCACAAAGGACAATCACCTATGAAATGCATAATAATGTGCATGAATCTGTTTTCCCCATTATCTCAAGTTTCCATTCTGTATTTTAGTTGTGTAAGAGTATTTCTGAAATACTAACTCTAATTCTGAGTAGAATGCAAAACATAAATAAAAAATATACCAGAGTCTTCTATTTTAAATATTCTAGAAGGCATGCACGCACAATCACTTTATTATTTTGAACAGTCAATTGTATAACCCCCTGCCGCCTCCCTTCTTCACTTAGGAAAACAGTTCAGTGATGTGAGAACAGTTAAAGAAGGCGATGCCCTTGCTAATGGTACGGTCACCTATCTCACAGAACATACAGAGAGTTGAGTTCATGTTATACACCACTAAAATTTCTCGGTAAGAGAACGGCTGCCTGTTCATCATGTATTATGGTCCCAGCAACACAACCACGAGGTATAGGTTAAAACAGAAAAAATTACGTATGTAATGGACCAGAACAAACCACCCTTTTACTCTGGTTTATCGGGGATCAAGGAATGCCTTGAAATAGGTATGAAGTGATGAATTAAAATTATCCATTTGAAAACCTCAGAACCCTGGAGGGAGCAGGAGCTTGGAGAAGTGGTTTGGTGCCAACAGGAGTGTGCTTGAGCCACTGGATACCAGGCTGATGCAGGCACTTACAGGTCGCACCCACCCTCCTCCATGGAAAGAGGAAGGAGCCAGGAATATTTAATCAGAACTTTGGCTGACCGCGATATCACAGTTGCAGAGCCAGCCAATCGGGGCCTCGAGGTTTTATCAAGCGCTATGATGTCTTGCGCCCCAGAGCCAATCAGGAGACAATGGAACTGTCATGATTGTGAGTTCCATAATGCGATGAAGTGGGGCGCTTAGACCCTGGGAGGGGTATAGACGTAAGTTTAGGACTTGTGTTAATGATGAGATTCTTCGCAGGTTCAGCTTTGGTGTAAGCCTTAGAGTGAGCTTTGAGGTTAGAGAATTTGTTGAAATTGTGGTTAGTTTTCAGGTATGCAAAGGTGGGGGTGAGAGGTATGTGTACTATTGTGGTTATGGTTAGTGTAAGGATCCATCTTTGAGTTCGGCTATTTGATAGGTTTCATGTTAGGTTCAGGGCTAGAGTTTGGATTGGGTTAGTAGAAGCTTTGAGGTTATGGTATTAAGAATATTGAAATGAGAACTCTGGGTAGAAGGGCTATTGATAGAGTGAGGTAAAGTTTGAGGATAAAGTTAGGTTTTTTGTTATGCATATCCTTTGTGTTAGGGTTTGTGTGAGTTAATGATTAGGGGTAGTTATATACTTAGGCTTGGAGTTAACTTTGAGGTTGGAGTTAGTTTTTAAGATAGGTTAGGAAATGGGCCGGTTAAATGATGTGGTGCAGATTTCAGTTTATGATTAGGTTTTTAGGATTAGGGTGAGAGTTAGCTTGGAGGTCAGGGTTGGTTTTCCATTCGAGTTGGGGTTGGGTTTCCAGTGAAAGCAAGTATGGGTTACTTTCAGGGACAGTGTTATACGAAGGTTCAGGTTTTCCACTAGGGCTCGGTTTAGCATTAGATTTCAGTTTAGGATTATTTCTAGAGTATATTATGAGATGTAGAGTTGGGTTCAGTTTATAGTAAAGCTGAGGATTCTGTTTTAAATTAGGTTTGGAGTTGGTGTTGGATTAGGTTTGGGGTTTCTTTCTTATTTAGGCCAGGTTTATGCTTTGGGTTTTTTTATTTATATATTAAATTAATTACAGTGACATTGATTAGTAACATTCCATTTCCAGTGTGCATTTCTATAATACATAATTCATATTCATATATTGCATTGTGCGTTCAGCACCCAGAGTCACTTCTTCCTTCCACCTATATTTGTTCCACCCGTTTCCTCTTCTACCACATCTCGTTTTCCTCACTTTCTCTCAACCACTAATGTGTTGTCTATATTTATGAGTTTTTGGATTTTTCTTAGTTGCTTTCATTTTTACATCCCAAGTATGAGTGAAGTTCTATGGTTCCAAGCTATTTCTATTTGATTTATTTCCCTTAGCATGGTAAACTCCAGACCCATCAATGTTGTCACAATCGGCAGTGTTTCATCTTTATTTCTGGGCCAGTAGTGTTTCACTGGTTATTTGGACCACATCTCCCGCATCCAACCAATTGTTGAAGAACATGTTGGTTATTGATATCTCTTGACCACCATAACTTGTACTGCAAGGAACACAGGTGTACGTATGTCTCTATAAGTACACGTTTTCAGATTTGGAGGGTGGATACCCAGAGAAGGGATTGCTTGGTTGTATGGTACATTTATCCTTAACATTCTGGGGAATCTCTGTACTGTTTTCCGTCGTTGCTGCCAATTGACATGCCCACCTGCAGCATATGAGAGTTCTTTATTGCCACAGCCTCTCCAACACTCGTTATTACTTGCTTTGTGGATCATAGCCTTTCTATTAATAACAGGTATGAAGTGGTAGTTCATGGCATTTCTCTAATAGCCAGTGTATTTAAACATTTTGTATGTATCTCTTGGGTGTTTCATTAATCTCTCTTCTTCGGAAAGTGTCTGTCCAAGTCCTGTGCCCATGTGTTCTTGGGATTGTTTGTTTGTCTGTGGTTGAGTTCTAGGAGTTCTTTATAGAGTTTAGGTTTTAACCCCCTTTCAGTCATTTATTGCAAATATCTTCTCCCAATCTGTCGGTAGCCTTTTTGTTTCTTCATGGTTTCTTTGGCTGTGCAGAATATTTTACGTTGGTTACAGTCCCATTCATTTCTTTTGACTTTTACTTCCCTTGGATTTGAGATAACATTCATCAAACTCTTTCTGAAGCAAGGTCTATAGATTTGGGACCTTCACTTTCTTGTATGCAATTTATCATTATTTGTAGCATGTTTAGGTCTTTGGTCCAGTTTTAGTTAATTTTGGTATATGTTGAAAACTGTCAGTCTAGTTTCATTCTTTTGCATGTGATATTCTTTATGCCCTAGCACCGTTAATGGTAAATGGATTCTTTGCTTCATGTTATATTTTTGGCTTTTCATAAAAAACAATCTTCACATATATATGAGGGATTACTTCTGGGTTTTCAGTTCATCTTCATTGGTGTATGTGTGCCTATATTTCTGCCAATGCCCTGCTGCTTATATTATTGTCTTTGTGTGTTATAGATTGAAGTCAAAGAGTGTGAAACCTTCTCCATTATAGTTTTCTTCCTTCACATGCCTGGAGTTATTTGGGGTCTCTTTAGATTCCATGCAAATCTGTTGATGTTTTTCTTGAAATTTTTTGTAAAACTGTCATTGGATTTTTGATGGGGATGGCATTAAATGTGTTCAGTTCTTTGTGTAACAAAACCATTTCAATGAGGATAATTCATCCCATTTATGAACATATAATCTCTGCATTTCTTTGTGCCTTCTTCAATTTATGTTTCTTCATTCAGCGTTTCTAGCTTTCTTTCTTTCTTTCTTTCTTCATTTATTTTTCTCACTGTTTTAAATTTATTTTTATTGTTAGTCTTATTGGTGTGACAATTTTTAGCAAGGATTTCATAAGTTTCAGGCATGCAAATCTACTGTGCATTGTCAACTTGATGTATAATCAGTTCACCACCTAATATGACGTCTCTTTACATCACCTTATATTTAGCTTCGCCCACTCCTCTCCCAGCCCCGCCCTTTTCTCCCCTGCCGAACACACTCGACCCCAAATATTCATTAAATTATAGATTGTGTCCATGTGTTATGTGTTTGTTCATTTCGTTTTTTCTTTGCTTTCAGTTTTATATTCCACATATGAGTTAAGTCATACTGTTCTTTGATTTTTCTGTGTGGCTTATTTACCTAAGCATGATGATCTCTAGATCCATCCGTGTTGTAGCAAATGAAAATATTATGTTTTTTCTTATAGCTGAGTAATATTCCATCAAAAATTAATTCAAAATTGTTTAAAGACCTTTATATAAGACCTGTAACAACACACTGTATAGAAGAAGACATTGGTAATAAACTTATAGACCTAAGACTCAAGGAAGGCTTCATGAACCGGTCCTCAAAGGCAAGGGAAGTATAACCAAAAATAAATGAATGGGACTATATCAAACTCAAAAGCTTTTGCAAAGCAAAAGTAAACTTCAATTTCTTTTAACATCTTGTGTTTTTCAGAGTATACGTCCCTCAACCCCTGTGTTAAGTTTCTTCTCAGCATTGATGTTAGGTTTAACATACAAATTAGGGTATGTGTTGGACTGATCTGTAGGGTTACTGCTCTTTTTGGTGGGTGGTATCAGTTAGAGTCAGAGTTATAACTATGTTTAGGTTAGCGTTAAGTTGGACATTAGAATTAGGGATCATGTTAGGGTTATATTGACTTTTGAAGTTCGCGTTTCACTTTTAATTACTGTTATAATTAGGCTTAGTGTTATTTCTAGTATTTGGTTTAAGGGAAAGCACGGGTTATGTAATGGGTAGATTTATGGTATGGGCTTAGTTTCTGATGAGGTTAGAAACCACGTTAGGTTCAGGTAATTAGCTATGGTTAGCATAATATTTGTGTTAAAATTAGTTTATTTTTTTAGTTTTTAATTAGGGGTGATGTAGGTTAAAGACCAAGATAGGGGCTGTAGGAAAGCCTAGCTTTAGCTTTAGGTAGATGTTATGATTTAGATTTTTAGTTAGGCTAAGGGTTAAAAATAAGGTTAGGTTTGATTTTATTATTAGGGTTAGCAGTAGAATAAAATGTGCAATTCTGTTTAGGGTTAGATTTTGTGTTTAAGTTTAGGTCTTTTTGTAAGAAGAAGTGTTTTATGGTAAGATTTGAAGCAGGGAGAGGCTCTGAATTGTGGAAAAATTTAGGGTTAGAATAAGGGCTGTGTTTAGGGTTAAGTTTACTGTTATATATTAAGGGTTATGGTTTAAGTTAAGTTTAAGGTGAGTTTTTGAGTTTGGTATGAGAGTGGGGTTAAATTTGTGTTTCCATTTAGGGGCCTGATTACACTTAGGATTACGTTTTGAGTAAGCTTCAAGTTAGGTAAATGTTAGAATGAGTTTAGTTTCAGAACAGATTTTGTGATGATTGTTAGTGTTAGTGTAGGATAAGAATAAATTGTGAGATTAGGATCAAATTTTAAAATGAATTTTTTTTTACTAAGGCTTAGGTTTGAAGTTATGTTTTTAATTAAGTATAAGGATAGTGTTAGGTTCATTTTACATTCTAGGTTTAGGGGTAAGGCTGATTTTATGATTAGTGTTATGGATAGGGTTCTTGTTATGTTTCCATTTAAAGTTTGGGTTGATTGTGTAATTAAAGTTAAGGTTACTGTTAAGGTTAGTCTTACCATTGTTTTATGGTTTACTTTGAAATTAGGATTAGGTTAATATTCTTTGTAGGTTATATGCTGGGGTTATGGTTGGTGTACGATGTAGTGAAAGGTTAGGATGAGGGTTAGAGTGAGGTTTGAAGTTCGATTTTGTGTTAAAATTTGTTTTAAGTTTCAGGTGTATGTTTAAGTTTAGGATTCCCGTTAAGCTTAGGTTTAGGTTAAGTGTGAAATTTTCACTTAGGATTGTGATTAGAGATAAGGGTAGTTGTGAGGTTAAGTTTACGATCAGGTGCTGGTTAGGGTAAGGGCCAAGATGATGTTGATGCCCAGGGTGAGGTTTAGGGTTACGCTTAGGGATTTTGGTTATGTTCATGGTTCATGTTCCACGTAGATTTTGTTTTATGTTTAGCGTTAGGGTTTGCTTTGACTCCAGGGTAAGGGTGTAAATTGGGGTAGAGTTCATGGTTAATGTTAGAGAATAGTTGATGTGTAGTGTTAGACTTTGGGGTAGGGATAAGGTTAAGATTCCATTATTAGTTCCTTTAACCTTAGGGTAAGATTTGGGTTTAGGGTTCACTTATGACTAAGTGTAGTATGTGGTTTGTCATCGAGTTAGGTATTGTGTTTGGGATAGTTTTAATACTTATTCCTTTTTTTTTTATTTTTGCCACCACATTGGCATTTGAGATAATCAAAAGTGTTTTTCAACTTTCCATTTACCTAGAAGCAGCAATGGGGCCTGAACTCACATAGTTTATTCAAATGCTCATCATAGATCTCACTACTCAGGTTTCTCTCAGTTTTTCAAGAAAGCTTTTCAACTCTCAAATCTCTTTACAGTTATCAGATCAGGATTGAGAGGATGACTTCCCATCAAGATACCAAACACAAATGCCAGCCACTTTCTTCCTTCCTCCCTGACCACAAATGACAATCACCTATGAAATGCGTAATAATGCGCATGAATCTCTTTTTCCCATTATCTGAAGTTTCCATTCTGTATTTTAGTTGTGTAATATTATTTCTGAAAAACTTACTATAATTCTGAGTAGAATACAAATCATAAAAAAAAATACCAGAGGCTTCTATTTTAAATATTCTAGAATGTATGCACGCACAATCACTCTAGCATTTTGAACACTCAATTGTAAAACATAATCAAAGTGCATTGTTTGCTTGCTGTCCCTACCCCTTGCCGCCTCCCTTCTTCACTTAGGAAAACGTTTCAGTGGTGTGAATACAGTTAAAGAATGTAATGCCCCTGCTAAATATAGGCTCACCTATCTCACAGAGCATACAGAGAGATGGTAAGTTGAGTTCATGTTATACACACCTAAAATTCCTCAGCAAGAGAACGGCTGCCTGTTCATCATGTATTATCGTCCCACCCACACAACCACTAATTATAGGGTAAAACAGAGAAAAGTACGTACGTAATTGACCAGAAGAAACCACCCTTTTAATCTGATTTATCTGGGATCAAGCAATGCTTTGAAATAAGTATGAAGTGATGCATCAAAATTATCCATTGAAAACCTCAGATCCGTGTTGAGAGCAGAGGCTTGGAGCAGCGCTTTGTCGCAAACAGGAGCGCCCTTGGACCGCCGGATTCCAAGCTGATGCAGGCGGACAGCCCTTGCATGGAGCACCCACCCTCCGTGATGGAAAGTGGAAGGCGCCAGGGACTTATAATCAGAAAATTGGCTGATCGCGAAGTCACAGTTGCAGGGCCAGCGAATCGGGACCCCGAGGCTGTATCAAGGGATATGATGTTTTGCGGCCCCAGAGCCAATCAGGAGACAATAGAACTGTCATGATTGTGAGTTCCATAATGCGATGCACTGGGGAGCTGTGACCCTGGGAGAGGTTTAGAGGTAAGTTTAGGACTTGTGTTAAGGATGAGATTCTTCGCAGCTTCAGCTTTGTTGTTAGCCTTAGAGTTAGCTTTGAGGTTAGAGGTTTTGTTAAAATTGTTGTTATTATTCAGGTTATGTAAAGTTGGGGGTGAGAGGTATGTGTACTATTGTGGTTATGATTAGTGTAAGGATCCATCTTTGAGTTAGGCTATGTGTTAGGTGTCAGGTTAGGTTCAGGGCAAGAGTTTGGATTGGGTTAGAAGAAGCTTTGAGGTTATTGTATCTTTTTTATTTTATTTTTTAAAATTCATTTTATTGGGGTAACATCTGTTAGCATGGGTTACATAGGTTTCAGGCATACAATTCTACAGGGCATTGTCAACTTGATGTATAATAAGTTCACCACCTAATGTGACTTCTCTTTCCATCACCTTATATTTAGCTTCCCCCCCTCCTCTCCCACCCCCTCCCCTTTCTCCCCTCCCTAACCCTCTAGTCCCCAAATAAACATTAAACTATTGATTGTGTCCATGGGTTATTTGTTTCTTCATTTCTTTGTTCTTTGCTTTTCAGTTTTTTATTCCACATATGAGTGAAGTCATACAGTTCTTTGTTTTTTCTGTCTGTTTTATTTCACTAAGCATAATGATCTCCAGGTCCATCCATTTTGTTGCAAAAGGCAATATTTCATCTTTTCTTATATCTGAGAAATATTCCATTGTGTACATGTACCACAGCTTCTCTATCCAGTCATCTGTCGCAGGGCACTTGTTTTGGCCACTGAACAGCGCTGCGATGAACATTGAGGTACATAAGTCTTTGCAGACAAAGGTTTTCAAGTCTTTTGGATAGATCCCCAGAAGGGGGATTGCTGGGTCAAATGGTAGCTCCATTCCCAATTTTCTGAGGAACCTCCACACCGTCTTCCACAGTAGTTGTACCAGTTTGCACTCCCACCAGCCGTGTATCAGAGTTCCTTTTTCTCCACATCCTCTCCATCACTTGTTATTCCTTGTCTTGCTGATAACAGCCATTCTCACAGGTATGAGGTGGTATCTCATTGTGGTTTTGATTTGCATTTCCTGATAGCTACTGAGGATGAGCATTTTTTCATATGTCTGCTGGCCATTTGTAATTCTTCCTGGGAGAAGTGTCTGTTTGGTTCTTCTGCCCATTTTTCAATTGGGTCAGTTTAGTTATTGATTAAAAGTAAGTACATTGTGTTTTAATCATGATTCTTTTCAAGTAGCTTTTTACACAATCATTATCAATATTTAACAGTTATGAATATTATAAAGTTAAATCTGTGGTTTGTACTTTTAGTATAGTAATTTTTCTTTTCTAACTTCTTACCTCATTTCTACCATTTTAAATTAAGATAGGCACTGAACAGAAAGATCAGTATTTAAAAACAGCTGTTTTAAAAACAAGGGGTACAATTTATAGAAATTGGTTTAAATGGATTACATAAGTGGAAAAAGGTTGGGAACCATTCATCTAGTGGGAAGAACACACTTGTACATGTGAAATAAGTATAATAAAGAGTGGGAACACACAGGATACAAAGGAAAGGTAATATTTCAACTACAACTCAAGGGACTCTAAGCAAGGAAAAGTGAATGGACGCAGTGGAGAAATGGTGTGCCACTTGAGGTTCAGTAGGCTGTCTGTGGTGGCTGTCATGGATTTGATTATGCCACTTCTTTACTTTAAATCTTTCACTGGTAGTACCAAAACTTTGTGTTAAGTTCAGGCTTCTTAAGTTAACAAGTAAGGTGATCATGATTCGTTCCTTGTCTACTTCTGTTATCGTCTCCCATCTTGGTATTCCAGATTAATTGTATGCTTTGTATTAGTCCATAAATAGAATTTTGTTTTTCTTTTTTATTACTTTTTTTTAATTCATTTTTATTGTTAGACTTATTGGGGTGACATCTGTTAGCAAGGATTACATAGGTTTCAGGCATACAATTCTACAGTGCATTGTCAACTTGATGTATAATCAGTTCACCACCTAATGTGACTTCTCTTTCCATCACCTTGTATTCAGCTTCCCCCCTCCTCTCCCACCCCCTCCCCTTTCTCCCCTCCCTAAACCACTCGTCCCCAAATAAACATTAAACTATCGATTGTGTCCATGGGTTATTTGTTTGTTCATTTCTTTTTTTCTTTGCTTTCTGTTTTATATTCCGCATATGAATGAAATCATGCAATTCTTTGTTTTCTCTGTCTGGCTTATTTCACTTAGCATGATGATCTCCAGGTTCATCCATTTTGTTGCAAATGGCAATATTTCATCTTTTCTTACAGCTGAGTAATATTCCATTGTGTATATGTAGCACAGCTTCTTTATCCAATCATCTATCGCAGAGACCTTTGGTTGTTTCCATGTTTTGGCCACTGTGAACAGTGCTGCAATGAACATTGGGTACATAAGTCCTTGCGGACAAAGGTTTTCAAGTTCTTTGGGTAGATCCCCAGAAGGGGGATTGCTGGGTCAAATGATAGCTCCATTCCCAATTTTCTGAGGAACATCCACACTGGCTTCCACAGTGCTTGTACCAGTTTGCACTCCCACCAGCAGTGTATCAGAGTTCCTTTTTCTCCACATCCTCTCCAGCACTTGTTATTCCTTGTCTTGTTGATAACAGCCATTCTCACAGGTGTGAGGTGGTATCTCATTGTGGTTTTGATTTGCATTTCCCTGATAGCTAATGAGGATGAGCATTTTCTCATATGTCTGTTGGCCATTTGTATTTCCTCATGGGAGAAGTGTCTGTTTAGTTCT
>PVJL010012607.1:0-36294 GCA_004026885.1 Lyroderma lyra | reverse complement strand
GGGGGCTCCCCCACACAGGCTCCCTCCCCCGGCCCCCCGGCCCCAAAGGGCGCTCGCCTCGGACGCCCGCCCGCCCAGCGCCCCCCCACCCCGTTCCCAGCACCCCCGGCCGTGACGCTCAGCCTCGTGCCCCCTGCCCCCTGCGTCAGCTGGCCTCCGAGCGGCCACCGTCCCCGGCTACCTGGCTGTCCAGTCCCAGCAGGACGACCATGAAGAAGAAACAGCAGGCCCAGAGCGGGGAGAAGGGCAGCATGGCCACCGCCCGGGGGTAGGCGATGAAGGCCAGGCCGGGGCCTAGAGCAGGACGCAGGGGGACACGTCAGTGTGTGACCCCAGTGGGGTGCCGGGCGATGACAGGAGTCAGAGGAACTGCACCCCAAAGCTACCATCACCAGCGGCATCCTCTACCTGGTCCCCTAGTTTCCACGGCACCGCCCACTGCCTTCTCATCGGCAGAGACAGACCCTAGAGACTGGGGGTAGCGAGGGGCTTCGGGCAACAGGGGGATGTCACCCCATTTCTGTAAGTCCCAGCCCGACCCCTCTCACCTCACTCTCCCCAAACCAGAGGTTTCAAACCTAAAAAGAGCTCAGGGGTCAGGAAAGCCTCCCGCGACTGTGACGGTGACCTGGGTTGAATGAGGGGGGCCGGGGCTTGCAGAACAGGGTGCCATCACGACAACCCCCCTCCCCCGTCAACCGCGGCAGCTGCTCTGCTGTTTCCGGAGAGGAGCTGCCTCCAAAGCACATAGCTCCCAGACTAGAGTGGGCCCGGGGCCACCAGCGTGCCACCTCTGCACCCACAGCCTTCCCTGTCCCCCTGCGCGGGAGCCGGTGTTCACTTCAGAACGCCCCGATGTCCAGCCTCTAAAAGGACTTAGCGGTCCTCCCAGCTGCCCCCCAGCAGGAGGGTCACGAGCCAGCGCCTGGCTTCATCTGTAGGGAGCTTCCTTTGACAAATTAAAAAGGGTGCGGCCCTGTGACTTTTGACCTCGGGCACCCCATTGCCCCACAGGCAGGAGATGGGGGTGATGCCAGCGCCCGCCTCACAGCTGTCCACTGCATGGCACAGGGTGCTCCCCTCAGGGCCCAGCATGCGGTCAGGGTGTCAGCAAAGAGCCTCTTAGCGCTTCTGACCAGTCAGTGGTGCTGGCGGCCCAGGGCTTGGCAGCCTGTGTCACAGGGGTGTGCCTGTGACTTCTGGGATCAAAAACTGTCTTGTTAACAGCGTGCCAGGCAGTGGGTGGCCCAGCGAGCAGGGGACGGGCAGGAGAAACAGCTGCCGCCGACCCAGACAGGGGACCGGCCCTCGGCTGTAGTTGAGAGACGCCGCAGCGGGAAAGCACTCCCCCAGGTAAGAGGGACACCCTGTGCCGCCCGACACGTCTCTCCGAGACGCACGTGACAGTGAGCGGAGCAAGGCGGCATGGAGAGCAGGGCGCAGCGGACGCTGCCGACTGGCTTTCTAAAGGGCGGAGAGACCCAGGGACAGTGACAGGCGCTACGGGCACACGAGTGTGCGCGCACCTGCTCCTAAACCACACATCTCTGCAGCGATAAACACCCGAGAACACGGTGGCCCCCGCAGCAAGGAACTGGAGGCTGGGGGGTGGGAAGAGACAGTTCACCTCCCTGCGCCCTCTGCAGTCTTGCAGGTCTTCCTGGGGCACATCCACTGAGAGCGGGCAGCGCTCACCCACAGTGCAGGCGACGGCAGAAATGCCCCTGGGACCCAGCTGGTGGAGGAGGTTCACAGCTCACAGAGCCCACAGCCTCGGGCGTCCCCAGCACTCACCCGACTCGGCCACCTCAGAGATGGGCACCCCCTGCTCCTGGGACATGAAGCCCAGGATGGAGAAGATGGCAAAGCCGGCCACAAAGCTGGTGCCACTGTTGAGGAAGCAGAGGGCCACGCAGTCCCTGTGGTGGGGGGACAGGCAGGTCAGAGGGCCCCCGGGGGCAATGCAAACCCCAGGGAGCCCCACCCCTCCTGGCAGAGTTAAGATGAGCATTTCAGGGGCAGCTCCGCTCCCTGCACCCCGTCATCTGGGACGTGGAATCCATCCGGGTAATCCTAACAGGACGAGGCTCAGAGGAAGCAAAATAGGAACCTAAACATTGCAGCTGGCCACGGAGCCTGCCCTCCCCACCGTGCTGTCACCACGCCCACACAGTGCAGTGTGGCATTGTAATACCGAGGACGTCGGCCTGGACAATCTCAAGCCACAAGCAGTTTGTTGTCAGCTGCATTTGATCCTCAAAATGCGTGGTAGCTTTTCTAGCTAATACTGAAACCCGCTTAAATGCTCTAACGTGAACCAGGGAGGCAACGGGCACCTCGGGAGGGGGACGGAGGCGGGCGAGGGGTGAAGGAAACCGGGGCAGGAGTCTGTGTTTGTGGGGGACCAATGTACAAAGCAGGTGAGATGAAGGGCAGGAGCCCCGGCCGCGGGTTCCCGACAACCACAGCTGTCCCCGCCACCCCCCTTTCGGAAGCCAGCCCTTTGTGCCTGCTGTGGTTGGCTCCTCGGCCCTGGAGAACTAGAAAGTGGGGTGGTGGGTGGCTCTGGGCTAATCCATGCGCTGGTGCCCCCTCGGAGTCACCGCCGACCCGGCATGGCTGGGGGACAGTGGGGAGATGCGGGTGGGCGGCGCAGGCCCCACGCCCCGGCCCCACCTGTAGCAGTTGTTGTGGTACTTGTTGTAGCTGCCCAGGGCCGTCAGGCAGCCCAGGCAGATGGCGAAGGAGAAGAAGATCTGGGTGCCCGCGTCCATCCACACCTACACGGGGAAAGACAAGGGAGCTGCACCCCAGGAAGCCAGGGCAGCTCGGAGAACCCCGCTCCCAGCCTGTGCAGGCCCCGCCGCGACCCTGCTATCCCAATGGGCTCTGCTTCCCGAGACCCTCGACGGGGTGGCTCGGGCATGCACAGAGGCATGGGCGCTGGGCGTTGGGAGAGGAAGAGGAGGGACTCGCGCCGGAGGGGCTGGGGGCGGGGAGGAGCGTGCTCTAGCTGCGTGCTTGCGTCATGGGGACGAAGCCCCGCTCCTGCCTCCGCCGGCCCCCGTCCCGCGCTCCCCTGGTGGGTGGCATGCCGAACCGCACTCAGGGGCAGGACCTCCAGGCCGGTGGGCCTTACCCGCTGCGATCTCACGGTACGAGGCTTCGCCTCTCGTGTCTGAAACACAGGAAGCGTAACCTTCGGCTCACAAAGAGCCAAGGGGGTGGCCTGGGAAGCATCTGGAAGGGGCTTTGTACTCCTTGGGGGCCGGGGGTGGGGGGCTCTCCAGCCACACACACAGGGTACGGTTGTTCCCGATATTATCTCAGCTGCTGGCCCAGCCCGTGCGTGTGATGCTTCAGCTTCAACAGCTACAATAATATCCCCGGGGGGAGAGGACATCAAGGCGAACAGGACAGGGCCGCCCCGCAGACCGACAGGGGGCCGACAGGGGGCGCGCTCTCCGCAGACCGGCAGGGGGCCGATAGGGGGCGCGCTCTCCGCAGACTGACAGGGGGCGCGCTCTCCGCAGACGGGCAGGGGGCCGGCAGGGGGCGCGCTCTCCGCAGACCGACAGGGGGCCGACAGGGGGCGCGCTCTCCGCAGACGGGCAGGGGGCCGACAGGGGGCGCGCTCTCCGCAGACGGGCAGGGGGCCGACAGGGGGCGCGCTCTCCGCAGACGGGCAGGGGGCCGGCAGGGGGCGCGCTCTCCGCAGACCGACAGGGGGCCGACAGGGGGCGCGCTCCCCACAGACGGGCAGGGGGCCGACAGGGGGCGCGCTCCCCACAGACGGGCAGGGGGCCGACAGGGGGCGCGCTGCCCGCAGACCGACAGGGGGCGCGCTCTCCGCAGACCGACAGGGGGTGCGCTCCCTGGGCCACAGGCACCCGCTGCCGTCAGGGGAGGTGAGCGCTAGGGGGCACGGAGCTATGGATGCAGACCCCCCGGC
Source organism: Lyroderma lyra (assembly GCA_004026885.1). Lineage (NCBI taxonomy): Eukaryota > Metazoa > Chordata > Mammalia > Chiroptera > Megadermatidae > Lyroderma > Lyroderma lyra. The sequence continues at coordinate 32,342 of PVJL010012607.1, read as the reverse complement.
AGGCCGGTGTGCCCACATCTCTGTGCCCCCCGTTTCCTCTCTTTAGCCTGGCTCGGCCCCAGAACCCCCCTAAACAGGCCCTTGCTTCCCCGTCACTAATATCAGGCTCCCGATGTCGCCAGCTCCTCTCGGTTCCATGCCTGTCTCTCTGTCATCGCACTCAGGCCACCAAAGTGCCATTTTATCAGCATCATGGTGGTTCGAGGGACCCACTGGCAAGCCGGTGCCATCCGAGTCAGGTGCACCCCACCGCCAGCACCCCCTAGTGAAGCCCTGGCTCTGTAGGGCCTCGAGGAGAACCCCGAAGTTGATGCCGTTTGGGAGCCTCCTACCCAAGTGTCGGATGTGGACGTCACGGCCCTCCAGCCCCCCAGGACCCACCCAGGACACCCCCGTCCTCTTGTGATACTTCTGTTCATGCAGGAAAAAGCAAGGAAGAGCAGGGGAAGGTGGTGACAGAAAGGGGACAATGTCTCTAGCCTCCTGTCCCTTCTGCTCATGGTGGCTCCCATCCCCAAGGTATTCTGTGCTCGGGACAGCAGCTGCCAGCAGGACAAAGGGCCTGGCTAGCAGGAAATGGCACCGAGGACGGACCGCCCCACTCGAGGGGGATCAGAATGAGAACGGAGAGCGCTGTCAGCATGTGTTCAGGAGCCAAAGGAAGGGGTCCCCACGAGAGGAGCCCACAGACAAGCACGGGGGTGCTGACAAATGTCAGTGTGGTGGCCCAAACGTGAGCAGACGCCTTGCGGGGGTCTGTGTGCCCCTTCAAGGGGTTCCAAACCCTTTTCACTTCAGCCGCTCTGAGGATGGTCATCTTAGGGAAACTCAGTGACCTCTGGTCCGAAGGTCACTCTGTCGTTCCTGCCCTCAGTGGGTTAAGGAGCCGCTCTGAGCCGGTACCGCATGGATTAACGCGGGGTCAGAGGTACAGGGCTGTGGGGAGTGGGGCTCCCGCGGTCAGAAGATCAGGTGATGGCTCGCAAATGGGTCACCCGGGCCTGGGGCGTTTGCTCGGGGGCCTCGCAGTGTTGCACAGAGTGCAGACGGGACCCACCCGTGACCAAGGAACCCACGCAGTGCCCACAGGGCCGGCAGGGGGCGCCCATCCCGCGGTCAGGAAGTGGTGTAAACTTGGACTTGGGAAGAAAAATTGTGACTTGGCAGTTCACCTGGCTCTGAGCGGGGGATAGACCGAGACCGAGCTGGGAGGAGGACATCAGAGGGAAATGCAGCAGGAGGGCTGAGACTTCAGAGGGCAGGGGTCAGAGATGGGGTCTTGGACAAGGGCCCCTCGCTGGGCGCTTGGCACGCCCCAGCTCTCTGCCCAGCGGCTGCCTGGGGACCCTGCTGGGACGGGCGGGGGAAGGAATGGGGTCAGGAGAAGGGCTGAAGGGACAAGCAGAGCAAGCTGTTCCGTTCCCACCGCGGGCGACCCGCTCCCTGCAAACGCGGGGGTCCCTGGTTTCTAGAACAAAGCTCCAGTGCGTCTTTGGCCAGGGCGGAAGACTGAGCGAGAATAAAACAAGTGTGCAAAGTACTTGGTGGAGGATAGGCAGAAAGAGACTGTCCTGAGGGCACCGAGGATGGGAAAGAGCCTTCTAGAAAGCCCAGGAATGATGTTTTCAACTTGGAGTCCCACCCCAGGGATTACGATGCCCACCACGTTTAGAAAGGCAGTAGTGTCGGAGCCAAAATGACCTGGGTCCAAGGACTAAGTCTATGAATTACTAGCTGTGTGACCTTAAGTAGGTCACTTAACCTCTCTGGACCTTACTTTTCTCATCAGGAAAATGGGTATAATAGCAAAAAAATAATAATGCACGTCAAATTCCTAACACACAAATAAACATTAGTCCCAGCCCACCTTCTGGAACAAACCAGCCCTTCGAACGCTGACTTAATTCGCAGTCTCAGGCAAACGCGTATCACGGTGATTGAAGGCAGCAGACTCCTAAAGGCCACTTGGGGTGAAACTCAATCTCCCCCTACATATGCTAGTTTTGTGATTCGGGGCAAATTTCTTAAGTTTCCTAAGCTTCGGTTTCATCTGTAAAATGAGGCTAACACCTCCCTAAGTCCGGGTTAGCGGGAGGATTAACCTGTGTCCCAGTCACTAAGGAGCCTGACAAACAACAAGCACATGATCAGGGCAGCGTGTCCGCGACTGCTGCCGTTTGTCCTGGAGTTATTTTTAAAAACACGCAAACCTCACCTTTCAGGGACGGTGAGATCCTGTGGATGTCCACACACGACGTCACGACAAAAAGGCTCATCCTACACCCCCGGTCCAGCTCCTCCCTAAACCAGCCCCGCCTTAGACCAGCCGGCCACAGAGATGCCAACGGTTCGGCAAAGGCTCTTTGGACACCGGCCACAGAGCGGACCAGAGGAGAGATGCGCGCCCCGAGAAAGCCGCCCTGTGCCAGTGGGGTCCTAAGTCTCCAGCGGCCAGTTACCCATGGGAAAGACACAAGCCCTGGGGACGCCAGGGGAGGTGGCAGCTTGCCTGGCACAGAGCCAGCCTGGCGACAGGAGGACATGGCCCAGCACGGCCTGCCCGGCTCCCCGCCTCCGGCTTTCCTGCTGGCTAGCGGGAGTGCCAGGCGAAGGATCGTACTGCCCGGGGAGTGCCAACTGCATTCACTGAGGGTTCTGGCAGGGCGCCCCACCCCGCCGCAGCGCCAGCCCGTCGGTAAGGCGGCTTGGAAGCTCGGGGCCAAACCTGGCTCTCAAAACACCTCCGTCCCTGGCCGCAGAGGACGCGAAGACGTTTGCTCCCCTCACAGCCTACAGCTGTGGGGTTGGAGGGACGGCGTCCTGGGGCGGACTAAGACATCTTACACCCCGCACTGACCTAGACACACGACTGTGGCCACTTAGCGCTCACAGCTGATGGCTGCCTGGTCTACCTTCTGCACATTTGCTGGGAGACAGAGGCGTAGACACATACATACGTGTAGGTTATGGACAGAAAATGATAGATTTAGGTGATAGATAGAGGATAGCTACACATATCTATGTAGACAGATGACAGACATAACTACACATATATGATATACATACACACACACACATATAAAATAGATGCTGTCCGGAAAGTATCCAGTCATGTCATATGAAAAATAGAGGCATTTATGGTTGGATTTCTTACATATCACATTAGACCTAAAACAGGCCTGACACATAATAGGTGCTCAACAAATTTCTGCTGAACAAAGGCGCCACGAGAAAAACACAGACGGGCAGACGAGGGCTTCGCCTGCAAGATCGTAATGTGGAATCTGTCATCCGTCAGGCCTGGGTTCCGGGGCAGGCGTGAGGGTGGAAGCTTCTTGAAGCTCTGGAGGCCTTAGTTTCCTTATCTATAAAGGGAAGCTATGCCTCAGGGGTCCGCTGTGAGACTTGACCGAAACGGTGCACAGAGACCTCCTCCGGGCCAGGGACCGAGTGGGCACTCAGTGAGCTGTCAGTCGCCGATCGGGACACACGAGGCGCTGGTCACAGAAGCTGTGACCATTCCGGAAACCCTGGCCTGCTCTTCCCTTGCAGCCTACCTGCCCGTCGCCCAGCCCGACCTCCAAACAAAGGCGGGCCCTGGGGCTTCACCACGCGTCTGGGTGACACCTCTGGGGCCCCAGGACCACAGTGGCTGCCTCCAGGCAGAGGGTGTCCAAGCCAAACTCTACACCTGCCCCTCAAAGCCTGCCCTTAACTCTGCGGCCCCACAACCTGCCCTCTGCTTCCGGCTCTCCGTGACGGCCCCCCGAGAACCCGGAGGGCCTAGGATCCCGAAATACAAGTACAGTTCACGTGGCCGGCCGCCGCCGTGCTGTGTGACCTCGGGCCGTGTTTGCTCATCTGTGCGATGAGGAGCTTGCACCAGACCGTACGCCTGCTCGGAGGCTGAGGGACAAGCTCACGTCCCAGCGGAAGGTCCCTGAGAAACACGCAGGACGCGAGGCAGCCGGACTCCCTGGGAAGGCTTCTGAGCGCGGGGGCCCCGGGGTGGTCAGGGGGATTGACAAGCACTGAGCTTCTGGATCACCCCAAATTCTGCCCAAGGGGGAGCCACTGCCTCTGTGTAAGCTGAGTCCCGGCCTTGGAGACGGGGGCCACATGCTTCTCTCTGGCTCCCTGTCGGGGATTTCAGCACCTGCGCAGGTGCCCGGCTGTAGAAGTGACTGAACAGGGAGGTTCCTCGGGGCCCCTCTGCCACCAAGGAAGACTGAGCTGGAGGCACTGCCCAGGGAGGCAGAGGCAGGGCCTCCTGAGTACTGACAGGGCACCCGCCCAGCTGCTGCCAGGCGGGGTCCGGGGGGGACCTCGGGGTCGGCGGGTGCAGAAGCAACAGGAGGCGAGGTGTGAAACTGGGTCTCCTGGGGAAAATGCAAACGGGGGTCGGGGGGGGCAGCAGATGTGGAGACAAGGGTCCAGCCTGCGCGTCAAGACGTTCGTGATGTCATTGTTGCCCCTGAGTAATAGCAGGAGGGCCTGGTGGGGGGCCTGGCGGGGGGCCCAGCTTTCCGGGCAGCTGCGAACCAAGGAGGTGGACCACAGACCGCTGCTAACGGGTGTCTCTACCACGCCCCCCAACACGCACCCCCCCACACACACACACCCACCCCACGGTGCCTCAGGGTCGAGCCAGGGGCAGGGGTGTGTGTGGCTCCTTACCTGGGGGTCCCACAGGCGCGTGAGGTTCGGATACAGGTAGAACTGAATTCCTTGGGCAGCCCCGGGCAGCGTCACCCCTCGAATTAGCAGGACCACCAGCATGAGATACGGGAACGTGGCTGTGAAGTACACCACCTGGCCAAGGGGCGCGGGGTGGGGGAGACAAGAAACTCGTGAGTCGGGAGGGAGGGGGCTCGGACTCCGTGAGGCCGGAGGTGAGTGGGGGCTCCCACCTACGGAAGAAGTCAGGGGGGTCATTCTGCGGCCGCCCTCTCACCCCGCAGCTGTTCGGTCCCACCGCACCCCGCTCCCCGGACACGTGCCCCGTAAATAGCTGCTGAGTGACCGCATGGATTCAGGCCTTGCCCCAACAGGCGTGTTTGGAGCCAGGGAATCCCGGGGCGGGGACGGGGAGAGGCCAGGGGCTCCCCGACACGGACCTTGCCCGTGGACTTGACCCCCTTCCAGATGCAGAAGTAGCAGATGACCCAGGCGAGCAGGAGGCACAGGGCCAGCTCCCAGCGCAGGGCGCCCAGGTGCTGGATGCCGGTGGAGATCTTCAGGACCCGCCGCCTGCGGAGAGAAGGCCGAGCCGGCTCCACCTGGCCGCCCGGGAGCCCGCGCCTCGGGCTCTTGTCCACGGCTCTCGTCACCCACATCCACGACGCGGTTCTCGACCCAGAGACGGGCGCGGACGTACAGGGACGCCATCGGACACCGGCCCCCCGAGCTGGGGTTTCGGGGCGCTCTGAGGTTAGGAAGGGTGCCCGAGAGGGACCGGCGTTGGGGGGACGAGAAGGGCACGGGCCCCACTTACTCCCAGAACTCGAGGACCGGGGAGGTGGCATTCTCCGAGGTGACATTCAGGGAGCCGTTGGTCCTCTGGAACTCGGCACAGTGCTCTTCTCAGCGGGAAGGAAGCCAGAGAAACATCGTGAGCCAGCACGTGGGTGCAAGGGCACGCGAGTGGGAGGGAGGGGGTACCCGGAAGGAACTGGGCGGAACCCGCCGGCCCCGAACCTCCGCGCGCACACCGGGGCCTCGGCGCGCCCGGGTCCGAGCGCGCGGTGCGTCTCCGTCAACAAGCGTGACCGGACGGCCCCGGGGAGACGCCCCGCTTCCCGTCTGCCTCCGACGGTGGACAGATTTCCAGGGGGACTCGCGTGGCTGGGGGGGACAGGGACGGGGACGGCCCGGCTGGGAGCCTGGCCCTCTGGTTGCTGGCCGAGCGGCCCGCGACGCCTCCGGTCCCCATGTCGCCAGCACGGACGTAGAGCATCCGTTTTCAGGACGGAGAGGCCGTAGATGGAAAGAAACATGTCCATCACGGGCGCGGTCAGCGTGACCCGGAATTTCCCGCACCCGACTCAGGGTGTTCGCAGGACGAGAGTCTTCCAGAAGGTCAGGACGGGCAGGTCTGCCCCGTGTGCACGTCAAGAAAGGGAGTCCACTCAGCCATGACCGGTCTTCACTTTAAGGGACAACGTGAGGGCCAGAAGCCAGGCCGGCGGAACTGCGGAAGATCTAGGATCTGACCCTTGTCGCCACCACCACGGCCGCCACCACCACGGCCGCCACCGTGCTGCAGGTCACCGTCGTCTCCTGCCTCCCCAGCAGGCTTCCAGTCGTGCCTCCGGCGTCCCTTGTCCCATCTCCACGCAGCAGTCGGAGTGAAACGCCAAGTCACGTTTCAGGTCACAGCCCAGTTCCAGGACTTCCTACCCCACTCGGAGACGAAAGCCAGAACCCCTGCAGTCACCTCCACGGCCCTCTTCAGTGCACGCTGTCACCGCTGCCCCCGTGTCCCCCGGCTGCCACGCGGCCCCTCGCTGCGCCCTGCGAGCCCTTTCTACCTGGTGTCTGTCCCCCTGCCTTGTCAATGGCTCACCCCCGCCCCGATGTCCCCAAAACGCCCAACCCCCGCTCCCTGCTTTAGCTTTCCCCACGGCCCTTTTGCTGACACGCCGGCCATCACGCCTGCCTGCTGCTTCCGGCCTGTCGCTGGGGTGACAAGGCCACGCGGGCAGGGGCCTTCGTGTGCCACGTGGTCACGTCCCGGGCGCTCAGAATGAGGCTGAGCCCACACACAGCTGCGTCCGGTCCCGTCTACACGGGGACGTCGGTCGGCCTGAGGGCAGAGCCCGCCACAGCCAGACACGTCCCGCCTCGGGGAGCTGCAGCGCACCCCGAAAAGCGCGGTTTCGTCCTGACAGCACAGGGCGCCGTGTGCCCGTGCAGAGGCCGGGCTCCGAGGAAAACCAGGCGCCCGAAATGTCGAGAAGCAAACGACCCGGGTGTTGCGTTTGCCCCAGAACTGTCTCAGACACCGCCACCCCCGATGGGCCCCCAGGCAGGCAGGCAGACGGGCCTCACACCCCGAGGCAGAGCCCTAGGCCCCCAAAATGTCACCCGGTGGTATCAGAGGGACGCCAGTGACATCGGGATAAAGCTAGCCGGCAAGGGTGATTTCAGCGCACACGGGAAGGGGGAAAGCGGGAGGAGGGAAGAAAAAGTGCATCATATAAAGAAAGTACTAGAATGAAGCAGGGTTTTAAGACTTGCTGCTCTGCACACGTGTTTTGAGTGCGCGTGACGCAGCCAGCGCTGTGCCAGGCACAAAGGCTTCTGCTGCGAAAGCCAGAGGTGACAGACACCCAGGCCGGTGGCGGCCACGCGGGCCAGGGCTCAGGGCGGGCCCGGCCAGACCCCACTGAGGAAAACCCAGTGAATGCAACTTGGGGTCCCAGAGGACGCGTCTCCCAGAGGTGACTTTTCACTTGAAAACTGCGGGAGCGGAGCTGGTGGCAGAGACGGGCCAGGGTCCACCTGGGGGGGCAGCGCCCAGTTTTAGGGCGGGCGGGGCCTGGGGCGCCACGCGAACCCCCGCAGAGCTGGGTCTCCCCAGCAGGTAAGACTCGAACTCCAGTGCAGAATGGAGTGACGTATCCGACCCAGGAGCACTCGTCACGGCTCCGGCGGGCCTCACGGACGGGCCCTGAGAGAGGCGGCCGGCAAGGTGCTGACCGGGGCCCCACACAGCACGCCTGTCACCCGCACCGCCCCAAGGGTGGCCGCCAGCCCCAGGCGGCTCTTGACGCGGAAATGAGTGAAAATTAAATAAAAGTGTAAAAACGCGGTTCTTCACACCCACTAGCCACATTGCAAGTGCTCGAGAAGCAATGTTCCAGAAAGTTCCTGGGCGAGACCGACCCCGGTGGTTGTCGTTTTCGGTGACTTTCAGTCCGTTAGCGTCAGGGGTGCTGCCGCCCCGGGGGGCTCTGTGGTCTCGCAGGCCCAGGACAAAGTCCGCGGCCACTGCCCACGACGGGGACGGCACGCAGACCAGCTCGTGCCCCGGCTGAATCGGAGCGGTGCGAGCTGGGAGGCCTGGCGGTGTCGGGGCGAGGACAGGAGACACCCACGCGAGGAACGTGAGCCCATGACGTCCGCGTGCATCAGGCTCACCGCGTCCGGCCCGAACGAAGAGCTGGCCCACAGCGACAGCGGGCCCCGGCCGCACGGTGCCGGGACTCACGCATGGTGCCCGGATTCACGCACGTGCCCGGGCTCACGCACGGTGCCGGGACTCACGCACGTGCCCGGGCTCACGCACGTGCCCGGACTCACGCACGCTGCCCGGACTCACGCACGTGCCCGGACTCACGCACGGTGCCTGGACTCACGCACGGTGCCGGGACTCACGCACGGTGCCGGGACTCACGCACGTACCCGGATTCACGCACGTGCCTGGGCTCACGCACGTGCCTGGGCTCACGCACGGTGCCGGGACTCACGCACGGTGCCCGGACTCACGCACGTGCCCGGACTCACGCACGTGCCCGGACTCACGCACGTGCCCGGACTCACGCACGGTGCCGGGACTCACGCACGGTGCCCGGACTCACGCACGTGCCCGGACTCACGCACGGTGCCGGGACTCACGCACGTGCCGGATTCACACAGGTCCGTACCTTACACTCTTGGACCTGTCGCCGCGATGCTGGGGCATGTGGCCCTCAGCTCTGAGGCACAGACCTCCGCGGGGCACCCGGCAGGTGGCCGGGGAGTCCCGAGTCGTGGCTGGGGGCGGGGTGGCCTGGGCTCCGGAGCCGAGCTCACCTGTGTTCCACTCGTGGTGGCAGCCTCCCCAGGGCAGGTCGACGGTAAAGCTGCTGAAGAGGTAGAAGAGGGCCCAGGCCAGGACGACGATGTAGTAGACGTTGAGGAGAATGACGATCATCTGGGAGGCGTAGCCGATGCCTGGCGTGGGGCGGGGGTGGGGTCCTGCTCAGGGCCGGGCCGCTGTCCTCGCACCCGACGGCCGGGGGCCCGGGCTCCTGGCTCTCTGCTCTCCCTCCGACAGCCCTTCCCAGGTCAGGAGGGGCCTTTCATCCCGCCTCCCGCGGCCCCTGCCCAGCTCCCGGGGCGCGGCCACCTTCACTAGGTTCTCAGTGGCTCACAGTTAGTTTCCAAATGTGTGAGACGCAGTCCGAGGCGCCAACAGAATTGGGCGGGTGCGTTTCCGAAATACAAAAGCACGGGTTAAGGGCAGGAACCAGCCAGGCCCGTAGGAGGGGATGCAAACAGAGCCCCCTAATAACTGCGGGTATGCCAAATCAAACAGTGCGGACGCACCTGTCTGCACCACGGCCCCCGCGCAGGCTTGCACAAATGACGTGACTCAGTGAGTCCCAAACTCGTCTGCATATTAGAACTACTGGGGGATCACGTAAACTTTCCTGAGCCCAGACCAGACCCCACACCCACTGAATCACCATCTCTGGGGGGTGGGGTAGAGACTTCAGGATTTTTTGAAGGTTCCCCAGCTGGTACCAATATGCCGACAAGTTAGGGGGCCACGTTGCCACGGAACACCACTCAGCAGTGCAAAAGCACGAACCACGGGTACGAGAACAGGCTGAATGGATCTCATTTTGCATGTGCTGCATGCAAAAGCCAATGACAAAAACTCACGGACACGGTCACCAGTTTGGTGGTCACCTGAGGGCGGGGTGGGGGGAGGGGAGGGCCAACTATAAGGTGATGGAAGGAGAGCTGACCGGGTGGTGAGCAGAGACTACAGCGCACAGACGGTGCACCTGGAACCTATGGAATTTTTGCTAACCAACGTCACCCCAATACATTTAACAACAAAAGAAAGCCAATCTCAAGAGGTTATCTAGTGCAGGCTTCCATCTCCATAACACTCTCAAAGTGACAAAAATCATAGAGACAGAGAACAGATTAGCAGCTGTCAGAGGTCAGGGATGGGGAGGCTGGGGGTGACAGGACCACAGAGAGCCGCAGGACAGGGATCTTCGTGGTGAGGGGACGGCTCTGTATCGTCGCTGTGGTGGTGGGGACACAAACCTACACCCGCAAAGTGATAAAATCACACAGAATCACACCTACAGAGGTGCAGACGAATGCAAGGGAAACTGGGGAAGGTCCGAACGAGGTTTGGCAGGACCCACGTTAACGTTTAGGTTGTGATACTGTTGTCTCGTGGCACTGCGGGAACTGGGGGCACGGTACACATGAACTCTCTGCACTGTTTTTGCAACTGTCAGTGACTGTGTAATTCTTTCAAAATAGAAACTTAAGCAAATCCTACAAAGAAAGAAATAGTGAACTCAAACGCCCTCATTTTAAATAGTGATTGCGTCAAGGGGGTAAGTGCTTTGTGATATTTTTCTCTAAAACTCTTTTAAAACGTCTTATAATTCATTAAATGTTTCAAAAGCACACAATTATTGTCCCGTGGGTTTTAAATGTGGAGCTGAAACAGCCTGGCGCTCCACCATTGAACCCCAAGCCTCTGGCCTGTCCTCCCCACACCTCCTCCGAGCTCAGGTGGACGGCGCCACTAGCTCGGGACGAGCCCCCAGCGGGCTCAGCACTGGTGCCGAACAACCCGCTCGTTCCAACGAGGTTTCTAACCCTCGGTGCAGACACCCTGGGATCGGGCACAGTGCTACTCACCTTCAAAGATGGGGCAGATCTTCCTCCAGGCTGTGACGCCTCCCTGGCTCGTGTACTGGCCCAGCGCTGTCTCCAAGAGGAAGACAGGAATGCCACAGGTAAAGAGGAAGATGAGGTAGGGGATGAAGAAGGCACCTGTGGGGGGGAAGCGGACTGGCCATGACCAGGCACTAGCCTCCTCACAGTCCCCATTCCCATGACCGCCCCATACTTCCCATCTGAATCCCAGGGGTGGGGGGCATGAAAACCTGCAGGGGACACCTGTCCAGATGTTTGCAGCCATGCAGACATCAAGAGTCGCCATCTTACCTAGAATCTATACCTAACAAGGTTTGCTCCCCATCGAACACCAAGTATTACTAATCTACATAACACATAGTTTGTGGCAATAACAGGAGCGCATTGAGTACTGGATCCCCAGGAGCATTAACACAGCCCGCAGACTGTAACTCTTTTCAAAGACATGACTGATCTTAGTGTTAGATACAGGCTGACCAGATGTACCGTTTGAAACAGGACAGAAAACAATGGTCCTGTCCCATTTCAAATGGTACATATGGTCAGCCTCGTCTCACTGGGCTCAATTCAAGGTGTCCGAAGGCTGACTATGTATATCATTGGAAATGGGACAGAAAACTGTTGCTTCCTGTCCCATTTCAAACGGTCCATCTGGTCAGCCTAGTTGGAGAGGAACTTTCAGCGGGCTGAAATCAAATTTCCGTTTGGTAACTCTTTCTGCTTTTGTTTTCACAATCACTGGATGAGACACATCTGCTAATGCTAGAAATACTGACATTTTCTCCACCGTGTACCTTTACCTGCTGGGGAGTTCACAGAGTGCTAGAGAGGAGAGACCTACAGAGAGAGGGAGATGCAAATATCTGCACAGGGTCCCCTTCCGGCTGAGTGTCGTCAGCACTTAAGTGTGAGAAAACTACCCAAGGCGAAGGGGGGAAAACCTAATTCAAAAGATTGAGATTATGGTGCTCACACAGGGCTGGGTAGGCTGCCCGTTCCCACCAACCATGCTGGATAATCTGAGGATTCAAGGGCATTGGGAAGAGAAGGCATTTCCTCAGCAGAGAAGAATGATTAGACCTCGATGGAGCATAAATCTGGTTCTGCATAAAAGCAGAACCCAATAGGATCAAATAACTTCACCGATCCCAAAAGAAAGCTTGAGAATACTTAGAGAGATACCAAAATACTCAGCAACAAATAAGGGAAAAATCACCAATCAAAAAAAGGAAGCAGAAAAATATTACTCATACTGAGTAAATAAATCAACCAATTGAAACCAACCCATAATTCACACAGATGTTAGGATAAGCAGGTGAGGACATTAAAATAGTTATTATAATTGCATTCCATAGGTTCAAAAAGTTAGAGACATGAATGATATTAAAAAGATCCAAATCAAACTTCTAGAAATAAAAATTACAATGTGTGACATGAAAAATACACTGGGTGGGATTAATGGCAGATCAGGCACAACAGAAGAAAAGATTAGTGAACTTGAACCACAGAACTAGAAATGATCTAAAATAAAACACCGAGGAAAAAGTGAATTAAAAAGAAAAAAAGTGTCAGCGAGCGATAGGACAACTTGAAGCAGCAGAATATACAGGGTGACCCCAAAGCAAGTATACGCGTAGTGTATTTTTGTTGTAGTCAGTGGGTATGTGTACCTAGATACCCTGTTGTGATGAATTTCATTAATTCAACTTATACCCACTTCTGGGCCACCTATACTTGTAACTGGAGTCCCCAAAGGAGACAACACAAGAAGAAAGGTCTAAATTTTTTTTGAAGAAATAATGGCTGAAAATTTTCTAAATTTAATGAAAACTATAAATCCGCAGATCCAAGAAGTTCAATGAGCTCCTGAATAAGAAACTTGAAGAAAACTGAAACAAGGGACATTGTAATCAAATTATTTAAACCAGCGATTAAAGGAAATCTTAAAAGGAACCGCAGGGGGAAAACAGGACACGTGTAACAGAAGAACACAGATAAAGACATCGATTTCTCATTGGAAACCATGCAAGTGAGCAGAGAGGGAGCATGTTTGTTAAGGTGCTGAAGGAAAAAAACCCTGTCAAGCTAGAATTCTATACCCACTCCATATACTGTTCAAAAATGAAAGCGAAACAATGCTTCTTGAGACATGCAAGACCTAAAAGAATCCACCACCAGCAGAGCTGCACTACGAGAAATGCTGAAGTCCTGCAGGCAGAGGGGAATGATGCCACAGAGAATTACAAATCTACACAAAGGAATGATGAACATTAGAAAGGATAAAACTACATACAGAGGTAAACACGTAAGAACTTTTGTTGATTCAGATACCTTTGAAAGATAATTGACTGGTTAAACAAAAATAATAACAATGTAACATGGTGCTTAGGATGCAGGTAAAAGTAAAGTGTGTAAAGCAAGACCGCAGAGGTCAGATGGAGGTGTATTACTGTGAGATCCTTCGTGCAAAGTGGTATAGTATCACTTGAAGGTAAACTTTGATAAGTTAAAGATGCATTCTACAAAAACTAATGCCATCGCTAAACTGACTTAGCAAAGAGTTATGGCTAATAAGTCAACAAGGAAGAAAGCCAACAATGGAATAATAAAAAATATTCAATTAATTCAAAAGAAGGCAGTAGGATGCCAAGTCATGGAAACAGCCAACGTGTCCTTTGACAGACAACTGGCTAAAAAAGCTGTGGTGCACATGCACCATGGAATATTACTTGGCCATAAGAAAAGATGAAATAGGGCCATTTAGGACAACATAGGTGGACCTTGAGAGCATCATGCAAAGTGAAATAAGCCAGACAGAAAACACCAAGAACCATATGATTTCACTGATATGTGGAACACAAAGCTGAAAGCAACAAAGAAACAAAAACTCATGGACACGATTGATAGTTTAGTGATTAGTGGTGACCTGAGGGGAGGGGGGAGGGGTGGGAGAGGGGAGGAGGGGCAGTCAAATACATGCTGATGGAAGGAGAGCTGACTCTGGGTGGTGGGCACGTAACACAACACACAGACGATGCGTGTAGTTTTGCACACCTGGAACCTATCTAATTTTTACTAACGAATGTCACCCCAATAAATTCAACAATAAAAAAAAGAGAAGGTAGAAGGAGAACAAAAAGGGAAGGACGGACAGGACACACTGAAAACAAACAGTAAAATGATAAACAAACCTAGCATATGGGTAACTGCAGTACATTTAAGCAGTCTAAACATTCCAAATAAAAGGTAGAGGTGATCAGACTGGTTAAAAAAAAAAAAACAACAAAGAAAAACCTAGCAAGACTCAGCTATATGCTGCTTAAAAGAAATGCTCTTTAAATATCAGGACATGAATGGGTTAAAAGTAAAAGGATTAGAAAAGATATGCCATGCTAATACTCTTCAAAAAAAAACAACAATGACCCTAAGAGCCGGAGTGTTTACCTTAATATCACACAAAGTACTTTTAGAGCAAACACTATTAGCAGAGGTAAAGTTCGTTGCATAATCATAAACAGGCCAGTTCATCAACAGATATTGGCAATCCTAACTGCATGTGTGCCCAACAACAGAGCTTCAAAATATAGGAAGCCAAAATGATAGAACTGCAGGGAAAAACAGATAAATTCCTAATTAAAGTCCAAGATTTCCACATCCCTCCCTCAATAATTGATAAAACAAGTAGAAAATCAGTAAGGACATAAAATATTTGAAAACAACTTGACCTACTTGGCATTTATAAACTCTCTATCCAAACAAGAACAGAATATATAGGCTTTTCAAGTGCACTTGTAACATCTGCCAAGATAGACTATATTCTGAGCCACAAAACAAACCTCAGTAAGTTTCAAGAGCTTCAAGTCATACCAAGTATGTTCTCTGACCAATTTAGGAATCAATAAGACAAATACACTCGGAAAATTCCCTAATATTTAGAAATCAGGTAACATGCCCCTAAGGAACCCAAGTGACAAGGAGGTAATCAAAAGGGAAATAAGAAATTATTTTAAATCAAATGAAATGAAAACACAACATATAAAAATTGGCTAACAGATGTCACCCCAATAAAAAAATAAAAATAAATAAAAATAAAAAAATTGGGGGGGGGGGGTGCTGCTAAAGCAGTTCCTAGAGGGAGAATGTATAGCACCAAACATATAATTATAAAAGAAAAGTCTCCAATCGATGAGTACAGCTCCCATCTTCAGAATGAGAAACATAAAAGCAAACGAAACACAAAGGAAGCCAAAGGAAATCATAAAAATCAGAGTAGAAATCCATGAAATAGAAAAACAGGAAAACGATAGAGAAAAGCAATGTAACCAAAAGCTGGTTCTTTGAGCTAATCAATAAAACTCATAAACTTCCAGGAGACACACATGAGCATGCAATCATCAATACGGATTCTATAGATAGTAAACGGATAATAGGGAAATGCAGAAACAACGTTAGGTCAGTAAATGCAACCATTTCGGTAAAATGGACACATTTCTTGAAAAACACAAACTAGCCTTATTTTTATTAAAGAAAATTTTGGGGGTGGTTGTTAAGATCCTTCCCACAAAGGAAGCTCCAGGCCCCAAGGACTCCACGGGTGAACTGTCCAAACGTTTAAGGAAGGAGGAACACCGGCCCTGCACCAACTCCCAGCGAACGCCAAGGGCGGGCACGCTTCCAAGCCCTTCTAGAAAGCCAGCCCTGATAACAAAGGCCAAGACGGTGCAGCCACGACAGGATAGAGATGCAGGAGGTTCTGAACCAAATCTCAGCAAACCCACCCCGACCACCTGTGCAGAGTGGGGCTCGTCTGGGGACGACCAGGTCGTTCTCACATCCAAACCCATCAACGGGGCTCGTTAGGCTTTGGGAGCTTCTCGTCGGCCCTCCTCGCTGAACAAACGTGAATAGCAAGGAAGCCCCGCGGCCTCCTCCCCACCCCAAGCACAAAGCAGCCGTGGGGTCAGAGAACCGGCTGGAAGCAGGCTGACCACACGCGTGACCTGGGCAGACCAGCCGCCTCCTCTGGAACGTTCCTCGCACCCCCCGAGCCCGAGCCCCTCTCTGAGCCCCGTGGGTTTGCACAGACCACCAGCCCAGGAGGAGAGTGGTCGGCCCAGCCTACGCGGTCTGGGCTCTCCCGGCCCCCCGGCCCCACAGGGGCGGCGAAGGCCCTGTCCTAAGGAGGTCACCCGTGTGTTCCCGACGAGGGGACAGGGACCCGGCAGGACAAGTGTGAGGAGGGCCCGTTCTCCGGAGGGGCTGGCTTGGCTTGGGAGGTGACGGGGTTAAACGGTGGCCGAAGGGTTAAACCACTGGGCACTGAGCACGCAACACAGGAACAGGCAGCCCGGGTTCCTCTAACGACCTCGTGGGACCCGGGCTGCCCCCTTTTCTGGGGCCAAGAAGCCTTTCCAGTAAGCCGGCTGGTGGCCCTGCTGCAAAGCCCCTCAGAACGCGTCCCTGCAGCGGCCGGCGTCCCCAGGGCCCTGCACCTGACCGAGGGAAGGGGTTCCCGAACCTGACTGCGCCCTCCGGGACGCCTGAGGGTGTCCCCACCGTCGGGGCGGTGGGCACGCTGGAAGGCGGGCTCTGCCCGGGGAGGGGGCGGCCCCAGCAGCAGGCCCCCCGCCTCCACTCCCCCCACAAGCGCCGGGGCCACGAGCCCGGAGCCGCGGGTGCTCCTTTCTGCCTGCGCCCGCACCGCCACGCGAGATGCGGTCCCACGCTCCCGGGCCTGCCCGCCCCGCCCGGCCCCCGCGCCCCTTCCTGCCCCCACCGCCCGGGGCCCCGCCTGCTACCGCCCCAGCCAACCTTCACCCCATTCCAGAGAGGCTTGGGGACAGCGGCTGGCCACCGGGCACGTGAGCCCCTGAGCCGGTCCCCAGGCTCCGGGCACAGCCCCCACCCCTCCCCCTCCCTCGGCAGCCCCCCCCGCCCCCCCCACCCTCCGCAGGCTCCCTGAGCCCTGGGGCGCCCGGGGCGGGTCCGCGGGGGTCACCGAGTGCGGGCTGGGCAAAGTCCTGCCATTGCAGGCTGCCGGCCAGATCTTTGGGGGAGAAAGGGAGCCTCGGCCCAGCCCACCGCCCCCCACCCCCCGGAAAGCACAAGGCCACGTCCCGTCCCAGGGCCCATGGCACCTGCCACCCTTTGGGGACAGGACTGGGGGCTCGGAGCGCCTCTCTTGTGTTGTACCCCCGACCCCGCCGGCCCACCGCCAGGCTGAGCTGTAGGTTTCCCTTCTCTCCCGGACCATCGTGAGGCCCGGCCAGACGGCCCCTCCTGCGGGTCCTCTGCCAAAGGGCGGGGCTGCATTAGGGTGCCCTCCGACCCTCGTGGCCCGGAGTTACCAAACGTGGGAGCCCTGCCCTGGGAGCCTGACCACCAGTGGGGTGAGCTTCCAGACCCTCCAGGGCCTGGGGACCGCTCTGCGGCTTCCCACAGCGACCTGGGACTCCCCGAAAGTGAGTCAGCGCAGGAAAACCACTACCGCTGCTTTGGGGGTGCCAGTAACCCCAGGGGATGGGAGTGGGGGAGAGGGAGAGCCAACAAAGAGCCAGAATCAACACGTGCCCCCACACACACGGTTTTAGTAGGAAGTGTCTGGAGGAGCAGCCGCTGGACCAGCAGTTATGACACTGGCGGGGCTGGGTGACAGATGGCTCAGTGACTGTCATGGTGCCAGCAGCACAGGAGGAAGACACCAAGGCCCGGGCGAGGACCCTCAGGGTGGCGGGCGCGTCGTCTGCACCACAGCTACCATTTACCTGTGCGTGACACAGGTCCTCCCTAATCCTCACGGCAACCTTGAAAGGCAGGTGTCACCGTGTCCATTCACAGGGGCCGCAGCTGGGGCTCCCAGGACTCAAGCGACGCGCCCAAGATGACACGGAGAATGAGTGGCCGAACCCGAGTCCGAACTCGGATCCAGCGGGTTCCAGGCCCGCACTCCCATGTCAACGGCGACCTCTATGGCAGGCAGACCCCCCAGGAAAGTCACGTGCTCTGGCTGGGTCCCCCACCGTGCCCTGAACGACCCCCAGCCCGTCCTGCCAGGGCCCGGAAGTGCGGGAAATGGGGCAGCCCCCCGGAGGGGTGGGTAGGGGCGCTGCGGCTCTCACCTCCCCCGTTTTTGTAGCAGAGGTAGGGGAACCTCCAGACGTTGCCCAGCCCGATGATCTCCCCGGCCACCGACAGCAGAAACTCCATCTTGTTGTTCCAGTGGCCGCGGGCCAGGGTGCCGCCGCCCTCCGCCTGCCCCGGGACCGGGTACCCGGGTTTCGTCTCTCCATTACTGCTCGTGCCCGGGACCCGGCTACCCATCCCACCTGCAACACAAGCAGGGCGTCCGGTCACTGCCGGGGACTCCGGGAGGACCGCGGGCTCCCCCCAAGGGGGTTGCTGCCGGGGAGAGAGGGACTCCCCACCCCCTGCTCCGGAGACCCCGCGCCCCTGAGCCTCTCTGGTTGGCGAATGCCGTGACGCCCCCCCGTTTCGGGGAGAGTCGTGCTGACGCGAGCACGTTGCTTCCACGCCGCCGCTGCTCCTGGGCTGGGGGCCGGGCACGTGGAGGGCCTCGCACAGCCCGGCTCGTCCCCGCCACCCCGCCACCAGCCTCGGCCGCCGCAGCATGCACTTGGCCTTCTCTGTCCTCTGTGCGGTCCGTGGAAGGGGTGGGAGTCCATGTGTGGCTCCTCGGGGCCGCCGATCCCCACGGCAGGAACTCACTCCAAGGAACGAACTGTGACCGCGGGCGGGGCGCTGGCCTTGGGGATGTTCGTCGCGTATCACGGCGAAAAGCAGGAGCACGTCCACCCACGTCCACCGATGGGGACCAGGCCCTCGAGTTCCGGCAGGCACGTGCGGCGGGCTGCTCTGTCACCATTAAACGTCGCGTGGCAGAGGAAGCGTAACGAAACCACAGCGTGTTGGTGACACGTGACGTGAGAACAGCGGGGAGACGGGGCCTACGGCGCGTCGGGCCTGCACGCCACTTCCCGGCTGCGCCCGCTGCGTGGCGGGGCTGTTCGCCCACGTGTCCTCCTCGCCGCGGCGGGGCAGCACGGGGCCCTTCTCATCTCCGTTCTCTGCACGCTGACCGAGGACCGTGCTTCGCCGCGTAAACACGGGGTAGCGCCAGGCTTTCCAGCCCCCCCTCGGCTCTCCCCGAGATCGACACAGGAGCAAAGATGACGACAAACACAGGGAGCTGCTCCCGCGCAGAAGGCGACATGGAGCGAAAAGGGGACAACAGTGCTAAAGCCTCCCCTGCCACTGCGACACACAGGGCGCTCTGCACGCACTTACTGACTCCGAGGACAGCCCCGAGACGGAGGCAGTCGTGTCACGCCACTGCCGTGTCAACCGGGAGGCTGACGCTCAGAGAGGTTCGGTGACGTGTCGGTGGCCACAGCTAGTCATCTGCCTGGATTTGACCCCGCTCTGTCCCCGCTCTCTCTGTGATGTCCCTCAACATGTCTGATAGAAGCACCTCCTAGTGACTCTCCCCTGACTTTACACAGTGGCCCTTTTTCTGGAGGGGTGGGCAGACGAACCGTTTTCTGCACCTCAAGGAAAGGTCACGGTCATAGAACTTTCTAAGCAGGAGCCCCGTCTGGGCACAGACTCTCCTGGGGGCCTGTTCCCCTCGCTGAGCTTCCCAGGGGGTTCTGAAAGCCAGGGAGCAGTGGGCACCCCTGCTTATGGGACACATTAGGGTGTGGACACCAAAGGCTGTGGCCCAGGAAGGAGAAGGCTGAGCAGCAGGTTTCAGGAAGTTTCCTCAGTGCCTGGGAGAGGGCTGTCTGATGTCCTGGGCTTGTCCTGGGCCTCCTTTCGCCATCTGGTGGATGTCTTCCAAAGACGGGACACCCCCACCCCACCATGCACTTCTTCATCGTCCCAGACCCCAGAAGGCCCATCCTGGGTGCTGTGGCCCAAGCAGGGCACCACTTCTTTAGAGGTGGCATCGTGCAGGGGGCAGGACACGAGATGCGGGCTCACAGAGCCCGGATGCATTCGTGGTTTGTGCCACAGTGCTGGCTGCCTGGAGGGTGGTTCGTTAGTCTGAGCCTCAGGGTGCTCACCCGCAGGGGTGAGTCAGAGACCACACTGGGCTGCAAGGATTAAACGAGCCGTCTGGGGGATCCAGCCATAAATGCCCGTTTTTCCATATGACGTGGCCGGATACTTTCTGGACAGCCCTCACAGATACACAGGGTGCCCCAAAAATGTACACACATTTAAGAGGTCGCGTGTGACTTCTGCAGCCACGAGAGGTGCTCAAAGTGGTCACCACCAGCCTTTGCGTGGTTACACAGGTGACATCGCTCAAACTGCGTGGACGTGTTTTGGGCACCCCGGGACCCATGAAAGCACTGAGAGTATCAGGCCCTCAGATTTCTACCTTGTCACCCTTTCCATTTTGTCTCATTTCCCAAAGCAGCAAGCCCTCCTTTCCTCCCGACCCCAGCGAGGGTTCCCTCTCCAAACCAGTGCCCGCGTGGAGTCCACAGCCGCGTGGTCCCTGCACGTGCCCGGAGCCGTCAGAAACCCACTCCCACGGGAGGGTCACAGGGCGCCGTCGGGTCGTCCGTCCCGCGGGTGCCAGCAACCTGCGGGGCTGAGACCCGGACCCGGCGAACCGGGAGCAGGGACCGGTACCAACCTGCGCGCCGCGGCCGCCCGAGGTCCAGCGGGGAGGAGCAGAATCGTCCGCGGGGAAGGGGCAGCGGCTGGCTATTTAAAGCGCCGCCGCGGCTCCCCCTGGGGCGCCGGTAATTCTAAACCTGGCCCGGCCCACATTCCGCCCTGCGGCCGCCCCCGGCCCGCGCCGCCCCCTCCCCGACCCCCACCCCGACCCCACCCCGACCCCGACCCCACCCCGACCCCTCGCTCGGGGGCGCCTTCGCAGCTGCGCACGCGCGCGCACCCGGCAGGGCAGGGCGGCGGCTCCGGTTCGCAGGGTCCCTCCCGGTGCGACCCCGTCTCATTCTAGAAGGATCCCGCCTCCCGCAGCCCCGCGCCCCGCGCTCCCCTAAACCCCTCCGCAGTACGTACTTCCTCGGGCAGGGGCTGGGTGCAGTAATTGAAAAGTACCTCTACCGGCCTCCCGCTGCAGCCGACCGTGGGGGCCGCACTGCGGTGTAGGAGCAGGAGACATTGAACTTGGAGCTCCGAGAAGTCGGAGAAACTCCGCGCGCGCGCGCACGCGCACACGCCCCTCCGCCGCGCGGGCGCCCCGCCGTCCCCAGCGGTGGCGTTCGGAGGGCAGGGCCGGTGGGCGCCGGGAGGAGGCGTTCGTTTATTGTTATTTCATTGCACTGCTTTCTAAAGCGTCGTTATTGGGGCGACTTTCAAATCTGCCCTGGAATCGGGTTCTGAGTAACTTTTTTAAACCGGTAACGAGAAGGACATGCCGGTGTTGGAAACGAAGCAAAGCCCTCAGCCTGTCACAAAGTTGTCCTGCTTCTGTCACTCCCCAGTGTGTCGCCAGTGAGGCTGGTCCCCGCACGGCTGTGTGCGGACTCAGGAGAGAACCTGTGCGCTGGGCTTCACACGGCCCTGGAAACGTAGCTCCCAGGTGTCCTTGGGGAATTGGGCACAGGAGCGGGGAAGTTTCTAGACCCGGCAGGGACCGAGAGACCCCAGAGCCTAGCCAGGCTCAGGCCGGACAGTAAGAGCGAGTCGGGGGCCGGGGGATGGGGAGGAGGGGCGGTGGCGGAGGGGACTTAGCCGGGCGCATTTCTGCTTCTCTCACCCCCGCCCCGCCTGCAGGGCGCGGAGCAGGAGCAGCGGAGCACGTCGTGGCGGGACCCAGAGAACGGGGGGAGCTTGCTGCGCCCACGTTTCAGCCGCCCCCCCTCCTGTCCCCGCTCACCACCCGTCCCCCTAATCTGCTTTAAGCAACAGAGCGAACCGGTCCTCGGGGAGAGGCTGCCGGTGGCCTTTCAGCAAGCCCGCCTGGGAAGGGAGCGCGGCTAAGCTTCACGTGTGGAATGGGGCGCTAGGAAGCATCGGAAAGGCCGGCATTTGTCCCCTACAGGGACCAGGTCACCGCCATTTACGAGGACCCAGGTTCAGTGTTCTAAGAGGCTGGGACACCATGCAGCCTTTGGCAACGTGGCACTGTCGCTCCCGGGTCCTCCTACAGGCGGTGGAGTGGAACCCGCGGTGACCTCAGGGGCCATCAGGACCAGCCGGAGTTGGTGTTGAGTTGTGGCCCCTGTGTTAAGGGGCGTCTGGTTTATCCTGCTGCTGTTTTTACACAGCTGCTGCCAAATGACCGTTCTGATTGTTGGTCTGCTTCTCCCCAAAGCCTGTGATCCCCATTAATTTTTCCTCTTGTCATGCCGGAGTGAGTGCAGTAGGTCTGCCTTGCCTCGGTTGACTGTTAGTGACAGTTTCTCACAGCTCCCTGTCTGAGGTTGGGCACTCACATGCACCTCACGCCGCCATCATCCGCCCGTCTCTTGGGGTGCAGGGTCGGGAAACCTGGAAACAGGCCCCACTGGAATTCATCTTCGCCTGAGACTGTTAGGGAGGCTACCCGAAGGCCCTGCCCCCACGCACACGGACCGGGGGGAGAGCAGGCAACGAGGTCTTGGCTCCGCTGCGGTACCCGGGGCATATTTAAAGGTCAGCACGCTGTCGGCTCCTCCAGGAGTGGAGAAAGAGCGAGAACGTTTTGGAAGGCGCCTGTGTCATTTAAAAAAGTGACATCAGACCAGCATGGGACCGAGCTGGTGAGGGAGTGCGGGGCCCCTCCCCCTCGGAGATCTTGCCCTTTCTTAGGTCTCCTTCTGTTTAACACAAGGGCGAGAACCCTGTTGACCTTTGCGATCTTTCTTCAAATGCCACGCTGAACGGAAAGGCAGGACCAAGTGGACTCATGAACTGGCCCACAAGCTGTGGGTTTCCAAAACCAGAACACAGTGAGCAGTGATAGTATGAATTCTGCACAAGCTCGGAGGAAATGACCGGACTCGCCTAAGGTCACAGGGCGAAGCTGGTGGACCCCGAGTTGGACTCGGGGTGCCGGGAAGTCCATCATTTTTGTGTAACTACCACGATACGCTGTCACCCCAGGGAGGAAGCGGCGCCTGGAAACCCTAAGGAGTGCGGCTCTGGCGCTGATGGAGGCCACCAGGGGCCCGTGGCGCTGAACGTGACCTTCTTAGGAGAGTAACGAGGCGACGAGAGCGTGGCTTTCCCTGAACACTCGGTGGGACCCGAAGAACCTTTCCTAACCTCTCAGGAGAAGGCTCTGTGCCATCACGGCGTGAGCCGCAGCCCTCCCCCGGGAAGGGAGGAAACCACACCTTTTCGACACTCCCACCCCGGAAAGGTAATTGCGCAAGTGTCCTCCACTTGCAGGTTCTCCCGAGGCCCGTGGCCCGATGTCTCGTCTCAGGCTCTGGGGACAGACGGGAGAGTTGGCAACGTTCGTGCAACGCCTCAGCAGGAAGCCTTGGCCGAGGGACAGTTAGTAATCGTGAGTGGAGAAACCCGCTGCTCAGCCCCCACAGGACTGCGGGGGGACACCTAAGCAGAGCAATTTCGTCTTCGAACACGCAAGCAAGCGAGCGAGCAGCCCCCCCGGATGAGTCTGCTGGGCAGCCCCCCGGGAGAGCCTCCGCAGCCCGCTCCGGCCTCCGGGAAGATGCTCGCGCCCGGCGGGTCTCGTGTCGGAAAGGGCCGTCCCCACGCCAACATAAATATGTCCACATCCTTTCATCTTTCTGGAGAGTTCTCGGTTCTTACCTCCCCCACTGTGTTCACCGCTCCTCTGGATGCTCTCCAGGTTCTTTGATGATGATGATGGTGGTGGTGGTTGTTGTTTCAGGTGTACAAAACAACAGAATGACGAGTCACGTACACCCCTCACTGAGTGATCGCCCCAGCAAGTCGACTACTCATGGGACTCCGTCGGTAGCTATGACAGTACTATTGACCCCATTCCCCATGCTGTCCTCTCTATCCTGTGACCGTACCTATAGGTGACATTCAGTATTATTGTACATTACTTTCAGGTGTATAGCGCAGTGGGCGGGCATTTATATAATAAATAACGTGCTCCCCCCTAAGTCCAGTGCCCATCTGACACCATAGTTTCTCCATACTGTACTTCCCACACTGTATTTCCCGTCCCCACGACTATTTGGTGAGTACAAATTTGTACTTTCTAATCCCGGCACCTTCCTCCCCCAAACGCCCTCCCATCAGGCCACCTGCAGTGTGTTCTCTGTGTCAGTCTGTTTCTGTTTGTTTATTCTGCTCTTTAGATTCCACATGTGAGATCAGATGGTGTTTGTCTTTCTCTGACTTATCTCACTCAGCACAATAACCTCTAGGTCCATCCATGTTGGGACGATTTCATTTTCATGGCTGAGTAATACTCCAGTGTATAGAATACCCAGTCGTCTACCAGTGCACACCTTGGTCGTTTCTATCGTGGCTATTGTGACTGACACTGTAGTGCACAGAAGTGCGTCTATTTTTCTGAATTAGTGTTTCGGATTTCTTTGCATAAATACCCAGGGATTAGGTCATAAGGTAGATCTACTTTTAATTGAGGATCCTCCATACTGTTTTCCATTGCGGCTGGCCATCTGTGTGTCCTCTTTGGAGAAATGCCTGTTCAGGTCCTCTGCCCACTTTTTAATTCAATTTTTTGTTTATTTGATTTTTGGTATGGCGTTTGTATGAGTTTTAAAATAAATATTGGATTTTAACCCTTTCGTCAGATGTGTTGTGGGCAAATATCTTCTCCTATTTAGTAGGAATTTTTTTTGTTTTATTGATGGTTTCCTTTGCTGTGGAAAAACTTGTTTGATGTAGTCCCATCTGTTTATTTTTCGTTTCTGTTGCCCAAGGAGATGTATCAGTAAAGACATTACTAAGGGTGATGTCTGAGAGGTTATTTCCTGTCTTTGCTTCTAGGAGTTCTATGAAATCTTACATTTAAGTCTTTAATTCATTTTGAGTTTATTCTCATACGTGGCATAAGAAGGTGGTCGAGTTTTATTTCTTTGCATGTATCTGTCCAGTTTTCCCAGCACCATTTATTGAATAAACTGTCTTTACCCTAATGTAAATTCTTGTTTTGTGGTAGATTAAATGACCAGATAGACATGGAATTATTTCTGAGCTTTCTATTCTGTTCCCCTGATCTGTGTGTCTGTTCTTATGCCAATACCATGCTGTTTTGATTTCTATGGCCCTGTGGTATAATTTGGTATCTGGTAGCATATTTCCAGCTTTGTTCTTCTTAGGATTTCTGTGGCTATTCCAGGTCTTTTATGGTTTTATTTAAATTTTGGAATTATTCGTTCTAGTCCTGTGAAAAATGCCACTGGTGTTTTGATAGAGATTGTACTGAATCTATAGATTGCTTTAGATAATATAAACATTTTAACTATATTAGTTCTTCCTGTCCATGAGTATGGTATACGTTTCCATTTATTCGTATCTTATTTAATTTCTCTTCAATGTCTTATAATTTTCTGAGTACAGGTCCTTTACTTCCTTGGTTAAATTTACTTCTAGGTATTTTTTTTTTATGCAATTGTAAATGCAATTGTTTTCTTAATTTCTCTGTCTGCTAGTTCAGGCTTACCCATCCTGTGGCTCATGGGCCACATATGGTCTAGGATGGCTTTGTATGTGGCTCAACGCAAATTTGTAAACTTTCTCAAACATTACAAAAATTATGCATGGACTTTTTTTTATAGCTCACCTGTCGTTAGTGTTAGTATACTTTATGTGTGACCCAAGATAATTCTTCTTCTTCCAATGTGGTACAGGGAAGCCAAAAGATTGGACACCCCTGTACCAGTTCATTATTGGTGCATAAAAATGTAACTGATTTTGGAATATTAATTTTGTATCCTGGTACTTTACTAAACTTACCTGTTCCAATAGTTTTTTTGGTGGATGCTTTGGGGTTCTCTCTATATAGTATCATGTCATCTGCAAATAATGAGTTTTACTTCTTCCTTTCCTATTTGGATGCCTTTTCTTTCTTTTTCTTGGCTGACTGCTATGGTCAGGGCTTCCAGTACTATGTTGAATAAAAGTGGCGAAAGTAGGCATCCTTGTCTTATTTTAAGGAGAATACTTTTAGCCTTTTCCCCATTGAGTATCATGTTTAGCTGTGGACTTGTCATACATGCCTTCATTATGTTGGTGCATGTTCCTTCTAGTCCTACTTTGCTGAGTTTTTATCATAAACAGATGCTAGATTTTGTCAAACGTTTTTTTCTGCATCTATTGATGTAACCATATGGTTTTTATTTTTCATTTTGTTTATGTGGTGTATCATGTTAATTGATTTGCAGATATTGAACCAACCTTGTATACCAGGAATAAATCCCACCTGATTGTGGTACATGATCTTTTTCATGTATTGCTGAATTTGATTTGCTAGTATTTTGTTGAGGATTTTTGTACCTGTGTTCACGAGGGAAACTAACCTATAGTTTGGGTTGTTTGTTTGTTTGTTTATGTCTTTGTCTGGTTTTGGACTCAGGGTAATTGTGGCCTTGTAAAATGAGTGTGGGAGCCTTCCCTCTTTTTGGATTTTTTGGAATAGCTTGAGAATAGGTGTTAATTCATTCTTGAATGTTCGGTAAAATTCACGTGTGAAGCCATCGAGTCCAGAACTTTTGTTTCAGTCGGGACACTGTTGATGACTCATTCAATGTTGCTGGTAGTAATAGGCCTGCTCAGATTTTTCTGTTTTTTTTCAGCCTTGGAATAGTGTGTGCTTCTAGACATTAGTCCATTTCTTCTAGGTCGTCCAATCTGTTGGTATATAGCTACTTGTAGTTATTTTCTTGTAATTTTTTTGTATTTCTGTGGTGTATCTTGTCACGTCTCCTTTCACTTCTGATTGAGTTCTCTTTTTTCTTGATGAGTTAACGGTTTGTGAATTGTTTATCTTTTCAAAAAAACAGCTGTTGGTTTCATTTTATCTTTTGTATTATTTTGTTAGTCTTAAGTTTCTGTTCTGATCTTATTTGCTTCCTCATATTCACTTTGGGCTTTGTTTGCTGTTCGTTTCCCAGTTCCCTTAGACATGAAGTTAAGACTGTTTTAGACTTTTTGTTTGTTTCTGTAGGTAGGCCTACGTTGCTATGAATTTCCCTCATAGGATTGCTTTCACTGTGTCCCATGGATTTTGGGTCACTGTTTTCATTTTCGTTTGTCTCGAAGTATCTTTTGATTTCTACTCTGATCTCATTTTTGACCCATTCATTATTCAGTAGCTTGTTATTTAGCCTCCAGGTGTTTGTGTGTTTGTTTTGTTTTTCTTGTAGGTGATTCCCAGTTTCATATTGTTGTGGTCAGAGAAGGTGCTCAGTATGATTTCAATCTTCTTAAATTTGAGACTTGTTTCGTGGTCTAACACAGTCTTGGAAAATGTCCCATGTGCACTTGAAAAGAATGCATATTCTTCTGCCTTGGGGTGAAATGCTCTAAAGATATCAATTACATTCATCTGGTCTAGCGTGTCACGCAACTACTTCTGATGAGTCATCTGGGCCCCATAAAACATCTATAAGCCCAAGGGCTGCCTATTGCTCAGATACAGACAATAGGCAAAAACATTTTCCCTTTGCATTGACAACAAACATGAACCTGGGCCTTTGTTTTTCTTTTGGTAACATACCAGAACAATGCTACAGTCACACCCGGTGGGTTGAGCTTCTCAAGGAAAGTGTAACTCCAGCTCCACCTTGTTTGGCACAAATGTCTGCCAAATCACCGAATGTGCCACATGGCTCACAGACCACCTTTGTACAACTCGTGGTGCTGCAGCCACCCAGTACCACAAACTATGTGTGAGTGGATCAGAAAGTCTGCTCTTTCTCGGTTAGGTGGCAGAGTATTAGTGGTGATCTGCTTTGCGTCTCAACAAAGCTTAGCCCCAAATAGAGAGGATGGCAGGGTTACGGGATGAAGATGCCAGAAAGACTGAAGCTGCCAGTGCCCAGGTGGTCTGCTGGTGTCAGACAAGTACAGCCGTGCATGGAGAGGAAAAGGGGCCTATAGTGCTGCTGCGCAAGTAAGAGCAAGCACAATCCATCTAGAAACGCCCACCTTAACCTTCCCGAGTACGCGTCACTTGTCGCATAGTAGTCACTGGATATGACCGTGACCCAAGGCAAGACTGCAACTCCAAAAAACAGTGTCGTCTAAACAGTGCCTCTTATGCTATAAACACCAGCTGAGATCCAAGGCAGTCATGATATGCTTTAATTTAAAAAGGGCAAAGGTCACTGACTCGATCGCCTGCTTTTCCAAATTGGTATTTAAGGACTTACTGCACAAGGAACTTTCTATACACCTGCTCCCACGTAATCCTTCATTGAGCCTGGTTCGACATAGGACAGCTTAATTATTCCACAATTTACATATTTGACACCAAAGGGTCACTTTCTCCTTTAAAAAGTGGGTCACCCCACTCTTTAAAAGAAGGGCTTTCTCAAGTTTTCCCTTTATCCTATTTTAAGATCTGGCTGACATTCGCACAAATAACTACAGAATTAAACTCTTGACAAGCAGGAGTTTCTTTTACATGCATGGAGTTGCACCCAGAATCTAAAAAATAAGAAAAACAATTTCTTGGACATTTGCTAAAGAAAAAGGCAGAGAAAAACAGATGTGAAGCACAGGGCAGATTGTTGTAACCTCACCGGTCTGTTAGCCTTTGCTGGGGTGTCGATGATCAAAGACTGCCTGCCTCTTCAATTATTCCAAGTAGAACATACAGTAATTTATATATTTACTGAGGCACAAATTTGAACCCTGCAGGGCCAGGCGGGTTTGCAGCAGCTTAGCGAGCCCAGCATCTACATCTCAACATGGCTCCACTGCAGTTGTCATCACAAAGTGAAGTAAACATCTGTGAGAGGAAAATGCCCGTTTCTCCCCCAGGAAGAAGGCTTCGAACTGCCAGTGCTGAGGTCATACTTGTGAACTTGCGAGTTTGCAGAGTTCCGATGACCTAGACTTTGAGACTATCAGACTTACCACTGGAAGTTGGGAACGGTAATTTCTAACTCAAACCACCGTTTTATATTACAGTGTCGGCATTTCTTTAGCTAGGGGAATCGTAGTCCATTAATTCCAAAATTGTAAATTTACATGTTAAGTTTTCTTCTCTCTCTCTAATTTCTCTTACCTATTCTTCTCAACCTTGGTCTAAATCTATGATCAGGAGTCAGATTAAATCCTCTGAGACTTTCAAATAAACACAGAAAATCCAACAGTAGCAATGAAATGGTATCCGAGGGCTGTCCGGAAAAAATCCAGCCATAAATGCCTCTATTTGTCGTACCGCGTGGCTGGACACTCGGGCAGCCCCCGCTGTGTAACTTTCAGAATGTCAGAAGAAAAACAGGAAGCTCTGGCTCGTGGTTGGAGACTGCCCTGCATTGCTTCCTCAGGTTTCCAGAAGGCAAGGACCGTGTTAGGAACAAAAAGCACCCCCTAAACAGCCACCCCGCTCCACCCACCACCCTCCGGGAAGCGAAGCACCTCCCCCACCTTCCTCAGCAGCCTCAGGCCCCTCCACTGAGGGCTGACCGGGAAGGAAACCAGAATTCTTTCTGACTGCATTCCACACAGCCTCCAAACTGTTCAATTTTTAACCCACAGATTTTTACAGAGACAACCAAAAGGCAAAACCTCCTGTGCTTTCTTCTGTAACATCAACCAAATGAAATTCTTGACTAATACATAGTTTGGCAAAGCGAAAACTTAGGAAATGGGCTAGTTTTCTTGTGATGCCCACTGAGCTCTTAAATCCTGCGAGGGCTGCCCGGAAAGCACCCAGGCGTGTCTCCGGTCCCGTACTGACAACGGCTGGATTTTTCCCCGAAGGCCCTGGCACACACCCTTGACATGTGTCTCAGGACACGTGCACAGTGAGGCTCCTACCAGGTCACGACCCTCAGAATGTTACATATTAAGGGAAGAGGGACTTAACAATAGGTCGTGCGAATGACAGCGAAAACCTTCACCGAACTGGGTTTTACAGGAGAGCTGGTTTTTGGTTTTTGTTTTTTTTTTTTTAGTAAATGCCTTTTGAGTTAAATCGCATCCCCATCAAACTGCAACTGGCCAGTGTACTTCACTTCCAGTTCCCAGAAGGCATTTCTTCAAAACAAACAGGGCAGAGTGGGAAGAGGAGACTCTAGGCTGTTCTTTAGGCCCGCCCTTCTCCCTGCTCTCAAAAGTGAATTTCCGTCAAACCACAGATCTTAAAAGCAAACTAAAGGAACACAGGACAGTGAAGACAAAACACTGCTTTTAGTTTTTCTTTTTTTCTTTAAAAAAAATTGAGAACGGAGGACACAACAGGAGGGCGGAGGGCACCGCAGTGTCAAACAGGCACACAGGAAGCAAACGGCCGCCAGACACAGTGACCGAGGTTCCCAACAGACAACGGCCGAGTCCCGCACACGGAGAAATAAAATAATTTATTTGAACAAGAAGACCACGGGAGATCGGGCCAGGCTGGCACGGAGGGAAGTGCTAGCTCCTTGCACTACAAGGAGGAGACGGTTTCTTTATAAAGAGCGAGAGTAAGCGAGCCCCACGTGGCTGACCGACGCCGGCAGGTCGGGTGCTGCTGTAACAGTAAATATATATATATTCATATATCGGTATGTCATTAAAAAAGGAAAAATAATCTATTTATAGAATAGTCAGTAGTCAGAGACATTTAGAAAAAAGTAAAAACAAGTCCTTTTTTCTTTTTTAAAAAATGGATTTACTAAACAACTTCATCACCCAGAAGTCCTACACCCCGACATCCCGAGGCGCCCCTGCAGGCCACCGCCGGAACCGTCGTGCAGGCCGCCAAGGACGTGGCGTCAGGGTTGCAGGGGCGAAGCTGTCACATGCTGGTCTTGCTCCACCACGCCGAGGCCTGCGGGGGTCTGGTACCTGGGAACGACGGGCTCCCCGAAAGGCTCAGTGCCACGCCAACTTGTCGTCCTTCCTTTTGCAGAATCCGGGGTCCACGTGCCAGCGCTCCTCTAACACGTGGACCCGAGATGGCGAGATCTCCCTGAGCCCAATGAGGCTCCCCTGCCTTGACGTGACATCAGAAAAGCTCCTCTTCCCAGAATGCACACTAGTCAGATCCCTGAACCAGGACGGTACGGGGACCGGCCGCTTGCCTGGGGTTTTAGCTTTATTTCTTGGCCCAAAGCAGCACAAGTAGCTGACACTCAGACTGTGCCCCTGCCCCATGACTCCTGACAGGACTTAACCTCAGCGCTGACCCTCTCCCAGTTGTATCTGCAGGGCACCGAACGCCAGGTAACAGTGGGGAAAAAGTAGCATGACTCCTCTGAACTACCCTAACTAACGAGAAACAGGTAACCCACACCTCTGCCCCGAGGTGTAAACCCCACGGTGACTGGCCGTCAGCACACGGTACGTGCCCTGCCATCACGCCACGTGGCAGTGCCAGCCGGCGGCCGGGCCTTAGCTCAGCAACCACACGCAGAGGAGACACGAACCGAAATACAGGCCGCTGCGCCGGAGAAGACGCCCTCTGCCCAGACGTGTGCGTGGGGAGCGTAGAGAAGTCAGCCAGGAGGACTGTCTCCGAAGGCCATTCGTCTTTGGAAGCAACGGTGCGAGTGGCTCCACCCCGCTGGCTAGGTGACTAAGGTCTCATCGTGGTCCACCTTCCCCCGAGTCCCGGGCCGACCCAGCGTCTGCTAACTGGCCTCCTTGAGGTCCTCCCCTGGGAGCCTGTAGCTCATCACGAAGGACGGAGGCGGTGCGGGCCCCGGGCTGTCCGGGCCCTGCTTCTTGGCGCAGTTTATACAGATGTAGTCTTCGCTCTCAGCCATCTCTGGAGACACCCCCACGCAGACCTGATGGAACCACTCGTCACAGCCCCCGTCGCACTGCACCCAGTCCACCTGCAGGAGACAGTAAGAGTGGGAGGTGGTTAATCACACAGGCGCTACCTCACCGAAAAGCGCGCCGGGAGGTCCAGAGACAGACATGATTTCTTGGGGTTCTTTTGTAAAGAAAGCAGCTAGGAAGTTCATACCCCCAAATTATTATTTTACCATAACATGTCCACAAAATTAGGCCTCGCAGGGACTCCATCACCTCAGAAATACCTGGGGCTCCTTGTGAGGCAGAAATGTGTCTAAGAAAAACTTGACAAACAAAGGGACTTCTAATAGAGCAGCCAGGTAGTTTTAGCTAAGACAGGCTCTCCGACAATGCCATCATCGACCAGGAAAGGAGGAGCACACGATGGGGAGGCAGTCCTGTGCATGAGCTTTATTTCAAAGAGGTAAGCCAAAGTACTAAGAGCATTAAATACCTTTTTAGAAAGGCAGTCACACAGGCCAGTTTTAAAACTACTATTTTTATTCTTCTCTTCTTCCGTTACAAATACAACTCCCTATAAAAAGGTAGCAGATATCAGAGGTCAAATCTTACAAATTAACCAATTACAACAGTCAAAGACATAGATCAACAGGTCACTCTGAGGCTTAAAATTCAAGTCTGGATATCTGACAGGTTGGTGGCAGATGCCAGGCAAACTCTGACCCTTCCGAGGACATTGAGGCTAGAGAGGGACTGTCACTTGGTGACTTTAAGCCTGGAGCCTTCAGTTAAAACTA
>PVJL010012606.1:0-36389 GCA_004026885.1 Lyroderma lyra | reverse complement strand
TTTGCCCTCTATGCCAAGTATTATCCATTCTGTTATAGCATTTCTTGCATTAGGCCTTTGTGTCTGTGTAGTTCTGTGCTTACTCCCCATCCTCATTAAATATTTCATTAACAGGATGATGGATATTCAAGCCAACATCTATGAGATTAAGCTTAGGGCAATGTCTTAAGCTTGGCCGCCTGTTATATTTCGCTCCACTACCCCCAAACTTAGCCAAGGCAGGATAATCAAAGACGGGTAAGATTTCCCTGGGAATAATCAACCTAGGACAGGGTTTCATCGTGAGATGATGAAATGCCAATGACGGGTAAGGTTATTACTTACAAGGGAAACGCCTAAGACAGGCACTGTCTCTCGCTGCCACCTGGGGTCACAGGTGTGTTTTATTAAATAAAAAAGGGGGAGATGTTGGGAGCCATGCAGGCTGGCTTTAGGGAAGCAAAACTTGTTTTACTTCTGAAATCTGGAAGGTGTGTACTGCTCACTGAGGAATCTGGTTGATAAGGCCAGTTCCTTGGGGGACACTAAATAAAGAAGACTATCTGGGTACTTGGAAGAAATGCCTTGGGAAACTGACTCCCTCTCATTTACTCTGACCTTCAAGTTAGCTGGCAGAGAGTCAGGGATGGTTTATGATCTGTCCCTGAGTAAGATGTTGCATGTTTGTTTCTGCTGTACTACACTGTGATGTGGGGATATATTGAGGAGGAAAAATAAACTCGGGGCTGGTTGCAAAAAATGCTTCCAGTCATCCCGGACCCTCTTTGTCTCTTTCTATCTTCCTTTCCTTAAACCACGCCCCCCACTTCAGGTACTGTTCTCTGAAACGCCGAGGCAGGACCCCGGCAATAATTGCGTTGTTTGTTTTTTTGTTATTAAGCCGTATTTGTTTTTTATATATTTTAGATATTAGACCCTTATCTGATGCGTTATTTGCAAATATTTTCTCCCATTCAGTTGGCTGTCTCTTTGCCTTGTTGATGGTTCCTTTTTCTGTGCAGAAGCTTTTTAGTATGATAAAATCCCATTCATTTATTTTTGCTTTTACTTCCCTTGCCTTTGAGGTCAGGTTCATGAAGTCTTCCTGGAGTCCTAAGTCTATAAGTTTAGTACCAATGTTTCCTTCTATACAGTTGATTGTGGCAGGTCTGATATGAAGGTTTTTAATCCATTTCGAGTTAATTTCTGTATATGGAGAGAGTTCCCAGCTCAAGTTCATTTTTTGCATATATTATTCCAGTTTTCCCAGCACCACCCACTAAAGAGGCTGTCTTTTCCTCATTGTAAGTTTTTTGTTCCTTTATCGAAAATTATGTGTCCATAAATGTGTGGGTTTATTTCTGGGTTTTCAGTTCTATTCCATTGGTCTATATTTATGTTCTTCTGCCTGTACCAAGCTGTTTTGACTCTTGATGCTTTGTAATATTAATTGAAATGAGGGAATGTAATACCACCAGCCATATTCGTTTATGTAGTATTTCTTTGGCAATTCAAGGTCATTTATATTTCCATATAAATTTACTAATTCTTTTATGCATTTCATGAAAGAACGATTGTGGGATTTTCATAGGTATTGCATTAAATATGTAGATTGCTTTAGGAGAATGTCCATTTTGACAATGTTAAATTTTCCTATCCATGATCAGGGGATATTTTCCCACCTCTTACAGTCTGTTTCAATTTCTTTCAAAAGTGTCTTACTTTTCTGTGTAAAAGTGTGACACTCTCTTCATTAACTTAAACCTCAGGTATTTCATTCATTTTGTTTTGAAAGCAAAGGGAATTGATTCCCTCATTTCTTTTTCTGTGGATTTGTTGTTTGTATATAGGAATGCTGTTGATTTTTTTACATTTATTTTGTATCCTGCGACTTTACTATATTTGTTTATTGCTTCTAATAGTGTCCTGGTAGAATCTTTGGAACATTTTATATTAGGCGTCATGTCATCGGCAAATAGAGACAATTTGACCTGTTCTTTCCAAATTTGGATACCTTTGATTCCTTTCTCTTGCCCGATTGCTGTGGCTAGAACTTCCATTACTCTATTCAATAACAGTGGTGACAGGGGGCATTCTTGTCCTGTTCCTTATTTTAAGAAATAGGCCTCAGCTTTTCACGATTGAGTGTGCTGTTAGCCGAGGCCTTGTCATATATGGCTTTCATTATGTTCAGATGCTTTCCTTCTAAACCTATTTTATTTTGAGTTTTGATCTTAAATGTATGCTGTATCTTGTTGAAACCTTTTTCTGCATCAATGGGAAATGGTCATACGTCCTTTATCTTTGATTTTGTTTATGTGGTGTATCACATAGATTGATTTCCGTATGTTGAACCATCCTTGTGCTTCTGGGATGAATACCACTTGATCTTGAGGTATGATTTTTTTGGATGCATCGCTATATTCTGTTTGCTATTATTTTGTGTAGAATTTTTGCATCTTTGTTCATCAGAGATACTGGCCTATAGTTTTCTTTATTTTTATTGTCTTTGCCAGGCTTTGGTATTAGAGGAATGTTGGCCTCGTAGAATGAGTTAGGAAGTAGTGCTTCTTCTTCAATTTTTTGGAGGAGTCTGAGGAGGACAGGTGATTATCATTCTTGGAATGCTTGGTAAAACTCACCGGTGAAACGATCGGGTCCATGGCTTTTGCCTTTAGGGAGATTATGGATAGTCATTTCAATCTCTTCACTATGAATTGGTCTATTTAGATTATGGAGATCTTCTTGGTTCAATCTAGGTAAGCTATAAGGTTCTAAAACTTGTCCATTTCTTTTAGGTTGTTAAATTCAGTGGCATAAAGTTCTTCATAAGATTTTCTTATAATCCTATGTATTTCTGTGATATCCCTTTCATTTCTAATTTTGGATATATGTGTCCTTTCTTTTCATCCTTTGATTAGTCTCGCCAAGGTCTTGTCAATATTGAGACTTTCTCAAAGAACCAGCTCTTTTTAATATTCATTTATTCTATTGTCCTCCCTTCTCTAATTGGTATAGCTGTGTTTTAATTTTTATTATATCTTTTCTTTTGCTGACTTTGGGATTTGTGTGCTCTTGTATTTCTAGTTCTTTAAGATGGTATGTTAAGTTATTTCCTTGTGATTTTTCTTGTTTCTTAAGACAGGCCTGTATTGATATAAATTTCCCTCTTATCATTGCTTTCACTGTGTCCCAATAAATCTGGAACGTTGTATTTTCATTGTCAGTAGTTTGTATATATTTTTATATCTCATCATTTATTGTTCTTTTATCCAGTCCTTTTTAAATGAGGTGTTCTTCATCTCTACGTATATTAGTTTTTTTCTGCTTTCTTTTACAGTTGATCTCGAATTTCAAAGCATGGTTGTCTGAGGATACACATGATATAATTTCAATCATCTTGAATTTGCTGAGGCTACTTTTGTGTCCCAGCATGTGAAATATCTTTGAGAATATTCCATGTGCATTAGAAAAGAAGGAATAGTCTCCTTTTGCTGGAACAATTGTTCTGCCAATATCAGTTATGGCCAATTGCTGTAATGTGTCATTCATTGTTGATGTTTCCTTATTTATTTTCTGTTTTGTTGATCTGTATATGGCTGTTAGGGCGGTGTTTATGTCTCCCACAATGATTGTGTATTCATCAGTTTCTCCTTTCAGATCTGTTAGTAGTATCTTTGTCTATTTTGGTGCATCCTTGTTAGGAGCATACATATTATTTAGTGTCAAGTATAATTATAGCTGTATTGTGAATTTTATCATTATGTAATGTCCGTCCTTATCTTTTACTATCCCTTTTAACCTGATGTTTATTTCATTAGGTATAAGTATGTCAACTCCTGCTTTCCTCTGGTCACCATTTGGTTGAAGTATTGTTTCCCATCCTTTCACTGTGAGTCTGTGTTTGTCCTAATGGCTGAGGTGGGTTTCTTGGAGACAGCACATGGGTAGATTCTGGTTTTTAATAGAGTCTGCCACTGTGTTTCTTTTTATTGGTAAGTTCGGTATTAACTTTTAGAATGATGATTGATATAGGAGGATTTCCATTGACTATTACATATTTCTTTGTATGATTTGTTTTATATTTGTTTCTTTCCTGTTTCCACTACTTTGTACCGTTTTCCCTGATGTTTTGTTTCAGGTCGAAGAGACTCTTTCAATATTTCTTGGAGTGCTGCCCTTGTCCTGGCAAATTTCCTCAGCTTCTGTGTGTCTGAGAAGGTCTTTATTCCACCTTCATATCTGAAAAATAATTTTGCTGGATAAATTATTCTTGGTCGTAAGTTACTCTCTACTCAGTTTTTGTATATTGGATTCCACCCTCTTCTGGCTTGCTGCATTTCTGCTGAGAAATAGGATGCCATCCTGATGGGTTTTCCTCTAAAAGTTATAGTTCTTTTTTCCCTGGCTGACTTGAGAATTGTCTCTTTCTCTTTAGTTTTGGATATCTTTAGTACCATGTGTCTTGGAGAAGATCTGTCAGGGTCCTTGTTTTCAGGGGACTTGTTTTCTTTTTCTACTTGTGGTTCCAGGTCTTTCCAGAGGTTTGGAAACTTCTCATCTAGTATTTGTTTGAGTGTGCTCTCTGTAGAATGCTCTACCCATTCTTCAATTACTATTATTCTGATGTTGTTTTGTCTCATGGAGTCAGATAGTTCTTGCAGAATTCTTTCAATCTTTTTGCTTCTATGTCCCTTCCCTTCCTCTTTTTTAGCTGTTTCCATGTTCTGATTTTCAATATCCATAATTATTTCCTCCATGTGGTTGGCCGTGTTTCCTATGGCAGTATTTAGTTTCTCACTTCTTTTATTGTCCTATTTATCTCTCACATTTCTATCTCAATCTTCCTTAGGGTTTGAATTTCTTTGTAAAATTCTTCCTTTTGTTCATGGAGTTTTGATTTATGTCATTCATCTCCTTATTTATATTGTTTAAATCAGCCGTGGTGCTCTTCCAGTATGTTTTCAATTCTCTCAGACCCTTTAGAATGGCTACTTGAAGTTCTCTGCCACTTATGCCAGAAACTTCTAGATCTAAGAGGCTGTCTTGATAAATTTCCTGATCTTTTGGAGGAGTTTTAGTTTTAAGGAATTCATCCTGTATGCTGGGTTTTTCCTCTTTGACATGAGTGTGATATGTTCAGTAGTAGTGCACGAAAAACCAGATTGGTGTTTTTGTGGAGTCTTATGTAGGGCAGACACAACGTGGCACTGCGGGAGGCAAGTTTTGCGAGAGAGGGTTTGTCTATTTCTTATTTCTGGTCTCCTGCTACCTTTGGAGTCAGTGTGCATCTGTCATGGTCCCTTCACTTCCTGCAATTTGTTGGTTGGGGAGGCTGTAGGAAAGGTAAGATGCCAAGAAAAGGCACACTGGGACAACTCCTCCTTCTTCCCTATGCTGGGGAAGCTGGGTGATGCGGGCCGAGGCTGCTCCTCCTGGCTGTGGCAAATGCTATAAATACTGCCTTTCTTTCCGGGTCTGCTCCAGCGACCAAGTGTTGGGGCAGAGTCTGTGGACTGAAACTAATTTTAGGAGCCAGGGGCATGCGAGCAGACAAGCACACAAGACCGAAGATGTTGTTTTGACGCCGCGGTAGAATGGGAGCCAGTTTGTGTTTGCAACGGGCGGTATGGCAAATATAGCCCCGTGCAGGAGCCGCAGGAGCAGCGCCAGCAGCAGGTCAACCTTCACAGTGGGCAGGAATGGAAGGCGCAGCCTAGTGCAGGGGTCGTGCGCTGTCTGCTTGGCAGCCGGCTAGCACCCGCAGTGGGCCACAACCAGACACTGCGGGCTGCGACCAGGGACCCCAGGCCTGCGCAGGAGCTGTGCTTGCCTGCGTTGTGTTTCCCAAGAGAGCCTGGAGCCACAATGTTATTTCTGCAGTTCAGAGTCCTTGCCCTGCCCTGCTGACAATCAAAAGTTACAGAGGTTGGCTCTCAAGCTCTCTCCCCAACTCTTCGCTCCAAATTCCAGCTCGCCAGCCCAGCTCCCCAACGACTCCCACTGTTCTGCTACTTTGCTCGGGCTTTTCCTCTTGTCATCTCTTGTCCTCTTCCCCTCCCAAGCACTGCACTGCTCCTGCATGGTCACCACCGATCGGGTGCTGTTGCGATCTGTCTTTGATCCTTCCCCTCTCTCCGACTCGCCCACTTCTCTCCAACCTTCAGGTGTTTACTTGCAATACATGGACTTCTCAGCTGCTCTTTATGTCACTCAGAGTCCTCTTTCTTGGGTCCTGGTAGCCGTTCAATTGTGATTTCTGGGAGAGACTTTAGAGACCTCCTATCCAGTCACCATCTTGACCTCGAACCTCCAAGCATTGAAGAGATTTTTATGAACATCAACAAAATTAAAATGTTATATTTAATTTGTGGAATCAGCAACAATTAGTCATGTAATGTCTTCTCTTCTGGTTATTGGATGCCCCTGACTATTGACAGAATGTGAGAAGTTCATGAGGGATCTGAAAATCCAAGTTGGAAAGTTTTATTCAAAGAGAGAAGTATGGGCATGGCAGATTAATGTAGCAGGTTCCAAGGCACACAGTTGCCCTGAACTTTGTGTTAGCTCTTCTTATACAGAAAATGTACAGGCAGATTGTTCAATATCAAGATGTGGTCACCTGTAAAAAATCACAGGTAAATCGGGCCACAGTAAACTTGTCCTTGTAGCTAGCCAATCTCAGGTAAGCTCGTTTTCCGAGATCAGGCTCACTGTTGACAGAGCCGTAGCTGTATGAGTTCTTTATTTGTAGCTAACTAAGCTCAGCTAAACTTGGTTCCTGCTAGCCCCCTCAAGTTTATTTGTATTAACTCTTTTGCTATCTAATCACTATCATCTGCCCAAATTCACAGTTCCTTTTGGAAAACATGTGGGACACATAAAAACAATCACTATGCTGGATTTCATTTAACATCTAACTTTATTTCAACTTTCAAATTTAATTAAAACTTGGCACTATTACTGTGAAGAATCAAATTTCAATAAAATGTGTGTCATCTTTTAGAATTTTCCTAAGAAAAAGCAAAAGAATAATCAACATTTACTAAAAAGCAAAGGGCTAACAGAACTTTGAATAGAATATAAGTGTTAAGTTAAACAAGTGCTTTGAATTTTCACTTTCACTAAAGGACAATCGTTTCCGTGAGAGGTGTCTATCACTTCGGCTTCCCTGGACTACATTGGAAATATTATAATCTTGGGTAACACATAAAATACACTAATACTAACAATAGCTCATAAGATATAACAAAAAAAAAAACACAAGTTGTCACCTTTTAGGTATTTGTATTGGGCTACATTCAAAGGCATCCTGGGCCACAGGTTGGTCAGGCCTACCTTATATGAATCCCGTTGCATATTTTACTTCTAAAACATTGGAGAAAATTTTTAAAATTCATTTTTATTGTTAAACTTATTGGGGTGACATCTGTTAGCAAGGATAACATATGTTTCATGCATACAATTCTACAGGGCATTGTCAACTCATTGTATAATATATTCACCACCCAGTGTGAGTTCTCTTTCCATCACCGTATAATTAACTTCCCCTCCGTCCTCCCACACCCCCTCGCCTTTTTCCACTCCCTAAAACATTCATTCCCAAATAAACATTGAACTATTGATTAGGACCATGTGTTGGTTGATTATTTGTTCATTTCTTATCTTTTTGTTCCTTTCAGTTTTATATTCCGCATATGAGTGAAATCATACA
The DNA here is from genome assembly GCA_004026885.1 of Lyroderma lyra. Taxonomy (NCBI): domain Eukaryota; kingdom Metazoa; phylum Chordata; class Mammalia; order Chiroptera; family Megadermatidae; genus Lyroderma; species Lyroderma lyra. Next base: position 28,696 of record PVJL010012606.1, on the reverse strand, counting down.
GTTTTTTGTTTTTGCCGTCTGACCTATTTCGCTAAGTATGATGATCTTCAGGTTCATTCATTTTTTTTTTGCAAATGACACTATTTCATCGTTTCTTATAGCTGAGTAATATTCCATTGTGTATATATACCACAGCTTCTTTATGCAGTCATATGTCGCAGGACACTTTGTTTGTTTCCATGGTATGTCCACTGTGAACAGTGCTGCAATGAACATTGGGGGACATAAGTCTTTGTGGACAAAGGTTTTCAGGTTTTTTGGGTAGACCCCCAGGAGACGGATTGCTGGGACAAATGGGAACTGCATTCCCAGTTTTCTGAGGAACCTCCACACCGCCTTCCACACTGGTTGTACTAGTTTTCATTCCAACAGCACTGTACCGGAGTCCCTTTTTCTCCACATCCTCTCCAGCACTTGTTATTTCTAGTCTTGTTGATAATAGCCATTCTAACAGGTGTGAGGTGATACCTCTTTGTGATTTTGATTTGCATTTCCCTGATAGATAATGAGGTTGAGCATTTTTTCATTTGTCTGCTGGCATTTTGTACTTCTCCGTGGGAGAAGTGCCCGTTTAGTTCTTCTACCCAGTTTATAATTGTGTTGTGTTTACTTTTTGTTATTAAGCCTTATTAGTTCTTCGTATATTTTAGATATTAGACCCTTATCTGATGCGTTATTTCCAAATACTTTCTCCCATTCAGTTGGCTGTCTATTTGCCTTGTTGATGGTTTCTTTTCCTGTGTAGAAGCTTCTTAGTTTGATAAAATCCCATTCACTTATTTTTGCTTTTACTTCCCTTGCCTTTGAGGTCAGGTTCATTAAGTCTTCCTGGAGTCCTAAGTCTATAAGTTTAGTACCAAAGTTTCCTTCTATAGAGTTGATTGTTGCAGGTCTGATATGAAGGTTTTTAATCCATTTCGAGTTAATTTCTGTATATGGAGAGAGTTCACAGCTCAAGTTCATTTTTTGCATATATTATTCCTGTTTTCCCAGCACCACCTACTAAAGAGGCTGTCTTTTCCTCATTGTATGTTTTTTGCTCCTTTATCAAAAATTATATGTCCATAAATGTCTGGGTTTATTTCTGGGTTTTCAGTTCTATTCCTTTGGTCTTTATTTCTTTTCTTCCGCCAGTACCAAGCTGTTTTGAGTATTGATGCTTTGTAATATCAATTGAAGTCAGAGAATGTAATGCCACCAGCTGTATTCATTTATGTAGTATTTCTTTTGCAATTCTTGTTCATTTATGTTTCCATATAAATTTACTAATTCATTTATCCATTTAACGAAAGTATGATTGTGGGATTTTCGTGGGTATTTCATTAAATATGTAGATTTCTTTAGGAGAATGTCCATTTTAACAATGTTAAATTTTCCATCCATGAATAGTGGATATTTTTCCACCTCGTAAACTCTGTTTCACTTTCATTCAAAAGTGTCTTATACTCTTCTGTGTATAAGTGTTTCACTCTCTTCATTAACTTAAACCTCGGGTATTTCATTCATTTTGTTTTGATAGCAAGGAGAATTGATTCCATCATTTCTTTTTCTGTGGATTTGTTGTTTGTATATAGGAATGCTGTTGATATTTTTACATTTATTTTGTATCTTGCGACTTTACTATATTTGTTTATTGCTTCTAATAGTTTCTTCGTAGAATCTTTGGAATTTTTTATATAAGGCGTCATGTCATCGGCAAGTAGTGACAATTTGACCTCTTCTTTCCAAATTTGGATACCTTTGATTCCTTTCTCTTGATCGATTGCTGTGGCTAGAACTTCCATTTCTATATTCATTAACAGTGGTGACAGGGGGCAACCCCTGTCCTGTTCCTGATTTTAAGGAATAGGCTTCAGCTTTTCCCTATTGAGTATGCTGTTAGCCGAGGCCTTGTCATATATGGCCTTTATGATGTTGAGATGCTTTCCTACTATACCTATTTTAATTTGTGTTTTGATCATAAATGGATGTTGTACCTTCTTGAAAGCTTTTTCTGCATCAATGGCAAATGGTTATACGTCTTTTATCTTTTATTTTGTTTATTTGGTGTATCACATAGTTTGATTTTCGTATGTTGAACCATCCTTGTGCTCCTGGGATGAATACCACTTGATCTTGAGGTATGATCTTTTTATGCATCGCTACATTCTGTTTGCTATTATTTTGTGTAGAATTTGTGCATCTTTGTTCGTCAGAGATACTGGCCTATAGTTCTCTTTCTTTTTATTGTCTTTGCCAGGCTTTGGTATCAGAGGAATGTTGGCCTCATAGAACGCGTTAGAATGTAGTGCTCCTTCTTCAATTTTTTGGATGTCTCTGAGGAGGATAGGTGTTTATTATTGTTTGAATGCTTGGTAAAACTCACTGGTGAAATGATTTGGTCCATGGCTTTTGCCTTTAGGGAGATTATGGATAGTCATTTTAATCTCTTCACTATGAATTGGTCTATTTAGAGCATGGAGATCTTCTTGGTTCAATCTAGATAAGCTATAAGGTTCTAGAAACTTTTCCATTTCTTCTAGGTTGTGAAATTCAGTGGCATAAACTTCTTCATAAGATTTTCTTATAATCCTATGTATTTCTATGATATCTGTGGTAATTTCTCCCCTTTCATTTCTAATTTTGGATATATATGTCCTTTCTTTTCATCCTTTGATTAGTCTCGCCAAGGTCTTGTCAATTTTGTTGAGTTTCTCAAAGAGCAAGATCTTTGTAATATTAATTTTTTTCTATAATCCTCCTGTTTTCTAATTGGTATAGCTTTGCTTTGATTTTTATTATGTCTTTTCTTCTGTTGATTGTGGGATTTGTGTGCTCTTCTATTTCTAGTTCTTTAAGATGGTATGTTAAGTTGTTTACTTGTGATTTGTCTTGTTTCTTTAGACAGGCCTGTATTGATATAAATTTCCCTCTTATCACTGCTTTCGCTGTGTCCCAATAATTCCGGTATGTTGTATTTTCATTGTCTGTAATTTCTATATATTTTTTAATCCCATCTTTTATTGTTCTTTTATCCAGTCCTTTTTAAATGTGCTGTTCTTAATCTCCATGTACATGTGTTTTTTTCTGCTTTCCTTTTACAGTTTATCTCCAATTTGAAAGCGTGGTGGTCTGAGGATACACATGGTATAATTTCAATCATCTTCAATTTGCTGAGCCTACTTTTGTGTCCCAGCATGGGGGATATCTTTGAGAATATTCCATGTGAACTAGAAAAGAAGGAACAGTCTCCTTTTGCTGGAAGAAGTGTCCTGCCAATATCAATTATGGCCGATTGCTGTAATGTGTCATTCAGTGCTGATGTTTCCTTATTTATTTTCTGTTTGGTTAATCTGTCCTTGGCTGTTATTGCAGTGTTTATGTCTCCCACAATGATTGTGTATTCATCAGTTTCTCCTTTCAAATCTGTTAGTAGTTTCTTTGTCTATTTTGGTGCATCCTGTTGGAGCATATATATTAATTAGTCTCAAGTATTATTGTTGCAGTATTGTGCCTTTTATCATTATGTAATGTCTGTCCTTGTCTTTTACTATGCCTTTTAACCTGACATTTATTTTATTAGGTATAAGTATGGCAACTCCTGCTTTTCTCTGGTCATCATTTGGTTGAATTATTGTTTCCCATCCTTTCACTGTGAGTCTGTGATGGTTCTAATGGCTGAGGTGGCTTTCTTGCAGACAGCACATAGATAGATTCTGTTTTTTAATACAGTCTGCCACTGTGTGTCTTTTTATTGGTGAGTTCGGTCCGTTAACATTTAGAGTGGTGATTGATATATGAGGATTTCCTGTGAGCATTACGTATTTCTTTGTTTGATTTGTTTTTTTTTTTTGTTTCTTTCCTCTTGCCCAACTTTGTTTTCCATTTTTCCTGATTTTTTTTTCAGGTCGGAGAGACTCTTTCATTATTTCTTGGATAGCTGGCCTTGTCCTGGCAAATTCTCTCAGCTTCTGTGTGTGTGAGAAGGTCTTTATTCCACGTTCATATCTGAAAACTAATTTTGCTGGATAAATTATCCTTGGCTATAAGTTACTCTCCTTTCAGTTTTTGTATATTGGATTCCACCATCTTCTGGCTTGCTACATTTCTGCTGAGAAACAACATGCCATCCTGATGGGTTTTCCTCTAAAAGTTATAGTTCTTTTTTCCCTGGCTGCCTTGAGAATTGTCTCTTTCTCTTTAGTTTTGGATATCTTTAGTACCGTGTGTCTTGGAGAAGATCTGTCAGAGTCCAGGTTTCCAGGGGACCTGTTTTCTTTTTCTACTTGTGGTTCCATGTCTTTCCATAGGTTTGCAAAGTTCTCATCTAGTATTTGTTTGAGTTTGCTGTGTGTAGAAGGCTCTACCCATTCTTCAAATTCTATTTTCCTGATGTTGTCCTGTCTCATGGAGTCATACAGTTCTTGCAGAATTTTTTCAATCTTTTTGCTTCTATATTCCCTTCCTTCCTCTTTCTTAGCTGTTTCCATGTTCTGATTTTCAATATCAATAATTATTTCCTCCATGTGGTTGGCCCTGTTTCCTATGGCAGTATTTATTTTCTCACTTCTTTTATTGTCCTATTTATCTCTCACATTTCTACCTCAATCTTCCTTAGGGTTGAATTTCTTTGTTAAATTCTTCCTTTAGTTCATGGAGTTTTGCTTTATGTCATTCATCTCCTTATTTATGTTGTTTAAATCAGTCATGGTGCTCTGCCAGTATGTTTTCATTTCTCTCAGAGCCTTTAGAATGGCTACTTGAAGTTCTCTGTCACATACGCCATAAACTTCTAGATCTAAGAGGCTGTCTTGATAAATTTCTTGATCTTATGGTAGAGTTTTAATTTTAAGGAATTCATCCTGTATGCTGGGTTCTTCCTCATTGACATGAGTGCGTTATGTTTAGTACTAGGGCACAAAATCCAACATTGGTAATTTTGTGGAGTCTTGGTGTAGGCCAGACACAAAGTCGCACTTCAGGGGTTAAGTTTTAGGAGAGAGGGTTTGTCTCTTTCTTATTTCTTGTCTCCTGCTACATTTGAAGTCACTGTGCATCTGTCATGGTCCCTTTACTTCCTGCATTTTGTTGGTTGGGGAGGCTGTAGGAAAGGTAAGATGCCAAGAAAAGGCACAGTGGCACAACTCCTCCTTCTGCCCTATGCTGGGGAAGCTGGGTGATGTGGGCTGAGGCTGCTCCTGCAGGCTGGGTCCAATGCTATAAAAACCACCTTTCTTTCCAGGCCTGCTCCAGCGACCTATTGTTGGTGCAGAGTCTGTGAAATGAAACTAATTTTAGGAGCCAGGGGCATGTAAGCAGGCATGTACACAAGACCGAAGATGTTGTTTTGACCCCACGGTAGAAAGGGAGCCAGTTTGTGTCTGCAGCGGGCGGTATGGCAACTGTAGCCCCATGCAGGAGCCTCACGAGCAGCATCAGCAGCAGGTCAACCTCCACAGCGGGCAGGAATTGAAGTGGCAGCCTAGTGCAGGGGTTGTGCGCTGTCCGCTTGGCAGCCGGGTAGCCCCCGCAGTGGGCCGCAACCAGGAACTGCAGGCTGCGACCAGGATCCCCAGGCGTGTCAGGAACCGTGAGTGCCTGCTTTGTGTTTCCCAAGAGAGGCTAGTGCCACACTGTCGTCTCTGCATTTCAGAGTCCTTGCTCTGCCCTGCTAACACTCAAAAGTCACAGAGGCTGGCTCCCAAGCTCTGTCCCCAAATCGCCGCTCCCTATTCCAGCTCTCCAGCCCAGCTCCCCAATGACTCCCACTGTTCTGCCACTTTACTAGGACTTTCCCTCTTGTCACCTCTTGTCCTCTCCCCCTCTCATGCACTGCACTCCTCCTGGATGGTCACCCCCGATCGGGTCCTGTTACGATCTGTATTTGATCCCTCCCCTCTCTCCAACTCGCCCCCTTGTCTCTAACCTTCAGGTGTTTATTGCAATACATGGACTTCTCAGCTGCAATTTTTGTCACTCAGAGACTTCTTTCTTGGATCCTGGGGACCTTTCAATTGTGTTTTCTGGGAGAGACTTTAGGAACCTCCTATCCAGTCACCATCTTGCCCTCCAAACTCCAAGCATTGGACAGAATTTTATGAACGTCAACAAAAACAAAAGGTTATATTTAATATGTGGAACCAGCAACTGTTAGTCATGTAATGTCTTCTCTTCTGGTTATTGGATGCCCCTGATTATTGACAGAATGTGAAAAGTACATGAGGGACCTGAAAATCCAACATGGAACCATTCATTCAAAGAGAGAAATATGGGTATGTCAGAATAATGTAACAGGGTCCAAGGCACACAGTTGCCCTGAACTTTGGGTTAGCTCTTCTTATACAGAAAATGTACAGGCAGATTCTTCAATATCAAGATGTGGTCACCTGAAAAAAATTACAGGTAGAATTGGGCCACAGTAAACTTTTCCTTGTAGCTAGCCAAGCTCAGGTAAGCTCGTTTTCCGAGATCAGGTTCACTGTAGACAGAGCAGTAGCCATCTGAGTTCTTTTATTGATAGCTAACTAAGCTCAGCTAAACTTGGTTCCTGCTAGCCCCCTGAAGTTTACTTGTATTAACTCTTTTTTGTCTGATCACTATCATCTGCCCAAATTCACAGTTCCTTCTGGAGAACATGTGGGACACATAAAAACAATCACTGTGCTGGATTTCATTTAACATCTGACTTTATTTGAACTTTCAAATTGAATTAAACCCTGGCACTATTACTGTGAAGAATCAAATTTCCATAAAATAAGTGTGTCATCTCTTAGCATTTTCCTTAGAAAAAGCAAAAGAATCATCGAGATTTACCAAAAAGCAGAGGACTAACAGAACTTTGAGTGGAGTAAAAGTTTTAAGTTAAGCAAGTGTTTTGAATTATCACTTTCACTAAAGGACAATCGTTAACGTGAGTCGTATCTAACACCTTGGCTTCTCTGGGCCACATTGCAAATAGAATTCTCTTGGGTAACACATAAAATACAGTAGTACTAACAATAGCTCATAAGATATAAAAAAAATGACACAATTTGTTACCTTATAAGTATTTGTATTGGGCTACATTCAAAGCCATCCTGGGCCACAGGTTGGTCAGGCCTGCCTTATATGAAGCTCGTTGGGTATTTTACTTCTAAAACATTGGAGACAAGTTTTAAAATTCAGTTTTATTGTTAGACTTATTGGGGTGACCTCTGTTAGCAAGGATAACATAGGTTTCATGCATACAATTCTACAGTGCATTGTCAATTTATTGTATAATATGTTCACCACCCAGTGTGAGTTCTCTTTCCATCACCTTATAATTAGCTTCCCCATCATCCTCCCACACCCCCTCCCCTTTTTCCCCTCCCTAACCCACTCATTCCCAAATAAATATTGAACTATTGATTATGTCCATGGGTTGTTTGTTTGTTTGTTCATTTCTTATCTCTTTGTTCCTTTCAGTTTTATATTCCGCACATGATTGAAATCATACACTTCTTTGTTTTTACCGACTGACCTATTTCACTAAGTATGATGATCCTCAGGTTCATTCATTTTGTTGCAAATGACAATATTTCATCTTTTCTTATAGCTGAGTAATATTCCATTGCGTATATGTACCTCAGCTTCTTTATCCAGTCATCTGTCCCAGGGCACTTTGTTTGTTTCCATGTTATGTCCACTGTGAGCAGAGCTACAATGAACATTTGGGGACATAAATCTTTGGGGACAAAGGTTTCAGTTTTCTGGGTAGAACCCAATGAGGTGGATTGCTGGATCAAATGGAAACTCCATTCCCAGTTTTCTGAGGAAACTCCACACTGACTTTAACAGTAGTTGTACAAAATTGTGTCATTTTTTGTTATATCTTATGAGCTATTGTTAGTACTACTGTATTTTATGTGTTACCCAAGAGAATTCTATTTGCAATGAGGCCCAGAGAAGCCATAGTGTTAGATACCACTCAAGTAAATGATTGTCCTTCAGTGAAACTGATAATTCAAAACACTTGCTTAACTTAACACTTCTATTCTACTCAAAGTTCTGTTAGTCCTCTGCTTTTTGGTAAATCTTGATGATTCCTTTGCTTTTTCTTAGGAAAATGCTAAAAGATGACACACTTATTTTATGGAAATTTGATTCTTCACAGTAATAGTGCCAGGTTTTAATTAAATTTGAATGTTGAATTGAAGTTAGATGTTAAATGAAATCCAGCATGGTGATTGTTTTTATGTGTCCCACATGTTCTCAAGAAGGAACTGTGAATTTGGGCAGATGATAGTGATTAGACAGCAAAAGAATTAATACAAATAAACTTGAGCGGGCTAGCAGGAACCAAGTTTAGCTGGGCTTAGTTAGCTAAAATTAAAGAACTCATATGGCTACTGCTCTGTCTACAGTGAGCCTGATGGCGGAAAACGAGCTTACCTGAGCTTGGCTAGCTGCAAGGAAAAGTTTACGGTGGCCTGATTCTACCTGTGATTTTTTACAGGTAACCACATCTTGATATTGAATCATCTGCCTGTACAATTTCTGTGAAAAAAGAGCTAACCCAAAGTTCAGGGCAACTGTGTGCCTTGGACCCTCGTACATTAATCTGACATACCCATATTTCTCTCTTTGAATAAAACTTTCCAACTTGGATTTTCAGATCCCTCATGTACATTTCACACTCTGTCAATAGTCAGGGGCATCCAATAACCAGAAGAGAAGACATTACATGACTAACGGTTGCTGGTTCCACAAACTAAATATAACCTTTTATTTTTGTTGATGTTCATAAAATTCTCTTCAATGCTTGGAGTTTGGAGGGCAAGATGGTCACTGGATAGGAGGTCCCTAAAGTCTCTCCCAGAAAAAACAATTGAAAGGGCCACAGGTTCCAAGAAAGACGACTCTGAGTGACAAAAAACGCAGCTGAGAAGTCCATGTATTGCATGTAAACACCTGAAGTTAGAGAGAAGGGAGCGAGTTGGAGAGAGGGGAGGGATTAAATACAGATCGTAACAGGACCCGATCGGGGGTGATCATTCAGGAGAAGTGCAGTGCATGGGAGGGGGGGAGGACAAGAGGAGACAAGAGGAAAAGCCCTAGAAAAAAGGCAGAACAGGGGGCGTCATTGGGGAGCTGGGGTGGAGAGTTGGAATTTGGAGCGGCGAGATGGGGACAGAGCTTGGAAGCCAGCCTCTGTAACTTTTGACTGGTAGCAGGGCAGAGCAAGGACTCTGAACTGCAGAGACGACATAGTGGCACCAGGATCTCTTGGGGAAAAAAACGCAGGCAAGCACAGTTCCTGCGCAGGCCTGGGGTTCCTGGTTGCAGCCCGCAGTTCTTCTTTGCGGCCCACTGCGGAGGCTAGCCAGCTGCCACACTGACAGCGCACGACACCTCCACTAGGCTGCGCCTTCCATTCCTGCCCGCTGTGAAGGTTGACCTGCTGCTGGCGCTGCTCCTGCAGCTCCTGCATGGGGCTACAGTTGCCATACAGCCCACTGCAGACACAGACTTGCTCCCGTTCTACCGCGGGTTCAAAACAACATCGTCGGTCTTGTGTGCATGCCTGCTCGCATGCCCCTGGCTCCTAAAATTAGTTTCAGTCCACAGACTCTGCCCCAACACTTGGTCGCTGGAGCAGGCCTGGAAATAATGGTGGTTTTTATAGCATTCGCCCCAGCCAGCAGGAGCAGACTTGGCCCGTATCACCCAGCTTCCCCAACAGAGGGCAGAAGAAGGAGTTTGCCAGTGTGCCTTTTCTTGGCATCTTATCTTTCCTACAGCCTCCGCAACCAACAAAATGCAGGAAGTGAAGGGACTATGACAGATGCACACTGACTCCAAATGTAGCAAGAGAACCGAAATAAGAAATAGACAACCCCTCTCTCCCAAAACTTGACCCCGCAGTTTCACCTTGTGTCTGCCCTACACCAAGACTCCACAAAAGTACGAATGTGGGCTTTCGTGCACTACCACTGAACATAACGCACTCATGTCAATGAGGAAGAACCCAGCATACAGGATGAATTCCTTAAAACTAAAACTCCACCAAAAGATCAGGAAATGTATCAAGGCAGCCTCTTAGATCTAGAAGTTTCTGGCATAAGTGACAGAGAATTTTAAGTAGTCCTTCTAAAGGCTCTGAGAGAAATGAAAACATACTGGCAGAGCACCATGACTGATTTAAACAACATAAATAAGGAGATGAATGACATAAATAAAAACTCCATGAACAAAAGAAGAATTTAACAAAGAAATTCAAACCCTAAGGAAGATTGAGATAGGAATGTGAGAGATAAATAGGACAATAAAAGAAGTGAGAAACTGATACTGCCATAGGAAACAGGGCCAACCACATGGAGGAAATAATTATTGATATTGAAAATCAGAACATGGAAACAGCTAAGAAAGAGGAAGGAAGGGAATATAGAAGCAAAAACATTAAAAAAGTTCTGCAAGAACTATCTGACTCCATGAGACAAAACAACATCAGGAGAATAGAATTTGAAGAATGGGTAGAGAATTCTACAGAGAGCACACTCAAACAAATACTAGATGAGAACTTTCCAAACCTATGGAAAGACATGGAACCACAAGTAGAAAAAGAAAACAGGTCCCTGGAAACCTGGACCCTGACAGATCTTCTCCAAGACACATGGTACTAAAGATATCCAAAACTAAAGAGAAAGAGACAATTCTCAAGGCAACCAGGGAAAAAAGTTTTATAACTTTTAGAGGAAAACCCATTAGGATTGCTTCATGTTTCTCAGCAGAAATGCAGCAAGCCAGAAGAGGGTGGAATCCAATATATAAAAACTGAAAAGAGAGTAACTTATAGCCAAGAATAATTTATCCAGCAAAATTATTTTTCAGATATGAAGGTGGAATAAAGACCTTCTCAGACACTCAGAAGCTGAGAGAATTGGCCAGGAAAATGCCAGCAATCCAAGAAATACTGAAAGAGTCTCTTCGACCTGAAACAAAACATGAGGAAAAATGTAACAAAATTGGGCAACAGGGAAGAAACAAAAATAAAATAAATCAAACAAAGAAATAAGTAATGGTCACAGGAAATCCTCGAATATCAATCATCAGTCTAAATGTTAACGGACCGAACTCACCAATAAAAAGACACACTGTGGCAGATTGTATAAAAAACCAGAAACTATCTATGTGATGTCTCCAAGAAACCACCTCAGCCATTAGGACTAACACAGACTCAGAGTGAAAGGATGGGAAACAATACTTCAACAAAATGGTGACCAGAGAAATGCAGGAGTTGCCATACTTATACCTAATGAAATAAACGTCAGGTTAAAAGGGATAGTAAAAGACAAGGACAGACATTACATAATGATAAAAGGCACATTACAGCAACAATAATACTTGAGACTAATGAATACATATGCTCCTAACCAGGATGCACCAAAATAGACAAAGAAACTACTAACAGATTTGAAAGGAGAAACTGATGAATACACAATCAATGTGGATACATAAACACTGCACTAACAGCCATGGACTGATCAACAAAACAGAAAATAAATAAAGAAACATCAACACTGAATGACATATTACAGCAATTGGCCATAATTGATATTGGCAGGACACTTCATCCAGCAAAAGGAGACTATTCCTTCTTTTCTAGTGCACATGGAATATTCTCAAAGATATCCAACATGCTGGGACACAAAAGAAGCCTCAGCAAATTGAAGATGATTGAAATTATACCATGGGTATCCTCAGACCACCATGGTTTCAAATTGAAGATAAACTGTAAAAGGAAAGCAGAAAAAAACACATGTACATGGAGATTAAGAAGAGGTCATTTAAAAAGGACTGCATAAAAGAACAATAAAAGATGAGATTAAAAAATATATACAAATTACTGACAATGAAAATACAACATACCGGAATTATTGGGACACAGGGAAAGCAGTGATAAGAGGGAAATTTCTATCAATAGAGGCCTGTCTTAAGAAACAAGAAAAATCACAAGGAAACAACTTAACATATCATCTTAAAGAACTAGGAATAGAAGAGCACACAAATCCCAAAGTCAACAGAAGAAAGGAAATGATAAAAATTAAAGCAGAGCTATACCAATTAGAGAACAGGTGGGGTATAGAAAAAATTAACATTACAAAGTGCTGGTTCTTTGACAAAGTCTACAAAATTGACAAAACCTTGGGGAGACTAATCAAAGGATGAAAAGATAGGACACATATATCCAAAATTAGAAATGAAAGGTGAGAAATTACCACAGATACCACAGAAATATAAAGGATTATAAGATAATCTTATGAAGAACTTTATGCCACTGAATTCAAAAACCTAGAAGAAATAGACAAGTTTCTAGAACCTTATAGCTTACTTGATTGAACCAAGAAGATCTCGATAATCTAAATAGACCAATTCATAGTGAAGAGATTAAAATGACTATCCATAATCTCCCTAAAGGCAAAAGCCATGGACCAGATCGTTTCACCAGTGAGTTTTACCAAGCATTCAAAGAATAATAAACACCTATCCTCCTCAGACTCCTCCAAAAAATTGAAGAAGAAGCACTACTTCCTAACTCGTTCTATGAGTTCAACATTCCTATAATACCAAAGACTGGCAAAGACAATGAAAAGAAAGAGAACTATAGGCCAGTATCTCTGATGAACAAAGATGACAAATTCTCAACAAAATAATAGCAAACAGAATGTAGCGATGCATAAAAAAGATCATACCTCAAGATCAAGTGGTATTCATCCCAGGAGCACAAGGATGGTTCAACATACGAAAATCAAACTATGTGATACACCAAATAAACAAAATCAAAGATAAAGGACGTATGACCATTTCCCATTGATTCAGAAAAAGCTTTCAACAAGCTTTCAACATTTATGATCAAAACACAAAATAAAATAGGTATAGAAGGAAAGCATCTCAACATCATAAAGGCTATATATATAAGGCCTTGGCTAACAGCATACTCAATGGGGAAAAGCCGAAGCCTATTCCTTAAAATCAGGAAAAGGACGGGGGATGTCCCCTGTCACCACTGTTATTGCATAGTGTAATGGAAGTTCTAGCCACAGCAATCTGGCAAGAGAAAGGAATCAAAGGTATCCAAATTTGGAAAGAAGAGGTCAAATTGTCACGACTTACAGATGACATGACGCCTTATATAAAAAATTCCAAAGATTCTACCAAGAAACTCTTATAAGCAATAAACAAATATAGTAAAGTCGCAGCATACAAAATATATGTAAAAAAATCAACAGCATTCCTATAGACAAACAACAAATCCACAGAAAAAGAAATGAGGGAATCAATTCCCTTTGCTATCAAAACAAAATGAATTAAATACCTGAGGTTTAAGTTAATGAAGAGAGTGTCACACTTATACACAGAAAAGTATAAGTCACTTTTGAAAGAAATTGAAACAGACTTTAAGAGGTGGAAAAATATCCCCTGTTCATGGATGGAAAATTTAACACTGTTAAAATGGACATTCTCCTAAAGCAATCTACATATTTAATGCAATACCCATGAAAATCCAACAATCACAAATTCGTGAAATAGATAAAAGAATTAGTAAATTTATATGGAAACATAAATGACCTAGAGTTGCCAAAGAAATACTACATAAACGAATAAGGCTGGTGGAATTACATTCCCTGACTTCAATTGATGTTACAAACATCAATAGTCAAAACAGCGTGATACTGGCAGAGAAACAGAAAGAAAGACCAATGGAATAGAAGTGAAAACCCAGAAATAAACCCACACATTTATGGACAAATAATTTTCGATATAGGAGCAAAAAACATACAATGAGGAAAAGCCAGCCTCTTTAGTATGTGGTGCTGGGAAAACTGGAATAATATATGCAAAAAATGAACGTGAGCTGTGAACCCTGTCCATATACAGAAGTGGATTAAAAACCTTCATATCAGACCTGCAACAAAAAAAACGGTATAGAAGAAAACTTTGGTACTAAATTTGTAGACTTAGAACTCGCCGAAGACTTCATGAACCTGACCTCAAAGGCAAGGGAAGTAAAAGCAAAAATAAATGAATGGGATTTTATCAAACTTAAAAGCTTCTGCACAAGAAAAGACACCATCAACAAGGCAAAGAGACAGCCAACTGAATGGGAGAAAATATTAGCAAATAACGCATCAGATAAGGGTATAATATCTAAAATATATAAAGAACTAAGCAGGCTTAATAACAAAAAAACAAACAATGCAATTATAAACTGGGCAGAAGAACTAAATAGGCACTTCTCCCACGGAGAAGTACAAATGGTCAGCAGACATATGAAAAAATGCTCAACCTCATTAGCTATCAGGGAAATGCAAATCAAAGTCAAAAAGAGGATGTGGTGAAAAAGGGACTCCGGTACACTGCTGTTGAAAATGAAAACTAGTATAACCACTGAGAATGGCAGTGTGGAGTGTCCTCACAAAACTGGGAATGCAGTTCCCATTTGACCCAGCAATCCGTCTCCTGGGGGTCTACCCAAAAAACCTGAAAACCTTTGTCCAAAAAGACTTATGTCCCGCAATGATCATTGCAGCACTGTTCACAGTGGACATAACATGGAAACAAGCAAAATGCCCTGCGACCGATGACTGGATAAAGAAGCTGTGGCACATATACACAATGGAATATTACTCAGGTATAAGAAAAGATGAAATATTGTCATTTGCAACAAAATGAATGAACCTGAAAATCATCATACTTAGTAAAATAGGTCAGACGGAAAAAAAAAAAACTGTATGATTTCACTCATATGCGGAATATAAAACTGAGAGGAAAAAAGAGATAAGAAATAAAAAACAAACAACCAACCCATGGACATAATCAATAGTTCAATGTTTATTTGGGAACGAGTGGGTTAGGAAGGGGAAAAAGTGGAGTGGGTGTGGGAGGACGGAGGGGAAACTAACTATAAGGTGATGGAAAGAAAACTCACACTCTTTGGTGAACTTATTGTACAATAAGTTGACAATGCACTGTAGAGCTGTATGCATGAAACCTATGTTATCCTTGCTAACAGATGTCGCCCAAATATGTCTAACAATAAAAATGAACTTTAAAGCTTTTCTCCAATGTTTTAGAAGTAAAATATCCAACGAGATTCATATAAGGCAGGCCTAAGCACCTGTGGCCCAGGATGACTTTGAATGTAGCCCAGTACAAATACTTAAAAGGTAACAACTTGTGGCATTTTTGAGTTATATCTTATCAGCTATTGTTAGTATTAGTGTATTTTACGTGTTACCCAAGGGAATTCTATTTCCAATGTGGCCCAGGGAAGCCAGAGTGATAGATACCACTCACTAAACGATTGTCCATTAGTGAAAGTGATAATTCAAAACAATTGTTTAACTAAATACTTCTACTCAAAGTTCTGTTAGTCCTTTGCTTTTTGGTAAATCTTGATGATTTTTTAGCATTTTCTTAGGAATATTCTAAAAGATGACTCACTTATTTTATTGAAATTTGATTCTTCACAGTAATAGTGGCAGGTTTTAATTCAATTTGAAAGTTGAAATAATGTCAGATGTTAAATGAAATCAAGCATAGTGATTGTTTTTATGTGTTTCACATGTTCTCCAAAAGGAACTGTGAATTTGGGCAGATGATAGTGATTAGACAGCAAAAGAGTTAATACAAACAAACTTCAGGGGACTAGCAGGAACCAGTTTAGCTGAGCTTAGTTAGATACAAATAAAAAAACTCATATGGCTACTGCTCTGTCAACAGTGAGCCTGATCTCGGAAAACGAGCTTACCTGAGCTTGGCAAGCGGCAAGGAAAAGTTTACTGTGGCCCAATTCTACCTGTGATTTTTTACAGGTGACCACATCTTGATATTGAAGAATCTGCCTGTACATTTTCTGTATAAGAAGAGCTAACACAAAGTTCAGGGCAACTGGGTGCCTTGGACCCTGCTACATTAATCTGCCATGCCCATATTTCTCTCTTTGAATAAAACATTCCAACTTGGATTTTCAGATCCCTCATGAACTTTTCACATTCTGTCAATAGTCAGGGGCATCCAATAACCAGAAGAGAAGACATTACATGACTAACTGTTGCTGGTTCCACAAATTAAATATAACCTTTTAATTTTGTTGATGTTCCAAAAATCTCTCCAATGCTTGGATGTTGGAGGACAAGATGGTGACTGGATAGGAGGTCCCTAAAGTCTCTCCCAGAAAACAAAATTGAACGGCTCCCATGATACAAGAAAGAGGATTCTGAGTGACAAAAACAGCAGCTGAGAAGTCCATGTATTGCAAGTAAACACCTGAATGTTGGAGAGAAGGCGGCGAGACATAGAGAGGGGAGGGATCAAAGACAGATCCAAAAAGGACCCGAACGAGGGTGACCATCCCAGAGTAGTGTAGTGCTTTGGAGGGGGAGAGGAAAAGAGGTGACAAGAGGAAAAGCCCTAGCAAATTGGCAGAACAGTGGAAGTCGTTGGGGAGCTGGGCGGGGGACCTGGAATATGGAGCGGCGAGTTGGGGACAGAGCTTGGGAGGCAGCCACTGTAATTTTTGAGTTTTAGCAGGGCAGAGCAAGGACTCTAAACTGCAGAGACTAAATTGTGGCTCTAGGCTCTCTTCAGAAAAACAAGGCAGGCATGCATGGCTCCTGCGCAGGCCTGGGATTCCTGGTCGCAGCCCGTAGTTCCTGGTTGCGGCCCACTGCGGGGGCTAGCCGGCTGCCAAGCGGACAGCGCACGACCCCTGCACTAGGCTGCTGCTTCCTTTCCTGCCCGCTGTGAAGGTTGACCTGCTGCTGGCGGTGCTCCCGCATCTCCTGCACGGGGCTACAGTTGGCATACCACCTGCTGCAGACACAAACTGGCTCCCTTTCTACACCGGGGTCAAAACAATATCGTCGGTCTTTGTGCATGCATGCTGGCATGCCCCTGGCTCCTAAAATTAGTTTCAATCCACAGACTCTGCCCCAACACTTGGTCGCTGGAGCAGGCCTGGAAAGAAATGTGGTTTTTATACCATACGTCCCAGCCAGCAGGATCAGCCTTGGCCCGCATCACCCAGCTTTCCCAGCAGAGGGCAGAAGGAGGAGTTGTCCCAGTGTGCCTTTTCTTGGTATCTTATCTTTCTTACAGCCCCCCCACCAACAAAATGCAGGAAGTGAAGGGACCATGACAGATGCACACTGACTCCAAATGTAGCAGGAGACAAGAAATAAGAAATAGACAACCCCTCTCTCCTAAAACTTGCCCCCCGCAGTGCCACATTGTTTCTGCCCTACACCAAGACTCGACAAAAGTACCAATGTGTGCTTTCATGCACTACTACTGAACATAACGCACTCACGTCAATGAGGAAGAACCCAGCACACAGGATGAATTCCTTAAAATTAAACTCCTCCAAAAGATCAGGAAATTTATCAAGACAGCCTCTTCGATCTGGAAGTTTCTGGCATAAGTGACAGAGAACTTCAAGTAGCCATTCTAAAGGCTCTGAGAGAAATGAAAACTACTGGCAGAGCACCGTGACTGATTTAAAGAACATAAATAATATGATGAATGACATAAATCAAAAATTCCATGAACTAAAGGATCAATTTAACAAAGAAATTCAAAACCTAAGGGAGATTGAGTTAGAAATGTGACTGTTAAATAGGACAACAAAAGAAGTGAGAAACTAAATACTGCCATAGGAAACAGGGCCAACAACATGGAGGAAATAATTATTGACATTGAAAATCAGAACATGGAAACAGCTAAGAAAGAGCAAGGAAGGGAATATAGAAGCAAATGTTTGAAAAAATTCTGCAAGAATTATCGACTCCATGAGGCAAAACAACATCAGGATAATAGAAATCGAAGAATGGGTAGAGCATTCTACAGAGAGCACACTCAAACAAATACTACATGAGAACTTTCCAAACCTATGGAAAGACATGGAAACACAAGTAGAAATAGAAAACAGGTCCCCTGGAAACCTGGACCCTGACAGATCTTCTCAACAACACCTGGTACTATAGATACACAAAACTAAAGAGAAAGAGAAAATTCTCAAGGCAGCCAGGGAAAAAGAACTATAACTTTTAGAGGAAAACCCAACAGGATGCCATCCTGTTTCTCAGCAGAAATGCATCAAGCCAGAAGAGGGTGGAATCTAATATACAAAAACTGAAAAGAGAGTAACTTATAGCCAAGAATAATTCATCCTCCAAAATTAAACTTCAGATATGAAGGTGGAATAAAGACCTTCTCAGGCACACAGAAGCTGAGAGAATTTGCCAGGACAAGGCCAGCACTCCAAGAAATACTGAAAGAGTCCCTTCGACCTGAAACAAAACATCAGGAAAAATGGAATAAAGTTGGGGCAACAGGAAAAAAACAAAAATAAAACAAATCAAACAAAGAAATAAGTAAAGGTCACAGGAAATCCTCGTATATTGATCATCACTCTAAATGTTAACGGACCGAACTCACCAATAAAAAGACACACAGTGGCAGACTGTATTAAAAAACAGAATCTATCAATGTGCAGTCTCCAAGAAACCAACCTCAGCCATTAGGACAAACACAGTCTCACAGTGAAAGGATGGGAAACAATACTTCAACCAAATGGTGACTAGAGAAAGGCAGGAGTTGCCATACTTATACCTAATGAAATAAACGTCAGGTTAAATGAGATAGTAAAAGACAAGGACGGACATTATATAATGATAAAAGGCACAATACAGCAACAATTACATGTGACACTAATTAATATATATGCTCCTAACGAAACAAAGAAACTACTAACCAGACAAAGAAACTACAAACAGATATGAAAGGACAAACTGAAGAATACACAATCATTCTGGGAGATATAAACACCGCACTTACAGCCATGGACATATCAACCAAACAGAAAATAAATAAGGAAAGATCAACACTGAATGACACATTACAATAGTTGGCCATAATTGATATTGGCAGGACACTTCTTCCAGCAAAAGGAGACTATTCCTTCTTTTCTAGTGCACATGGAATATTCTCAAAGATATCCCCCATGCTGGGACACAAAAGTAGCCTCAGCAAATTCAAGATGATTGAAATTATACCATGTGTATCCTCAGACAACCATGTTTTGAAATTGGAGATCAACTGTAAAAGAAAAGCAAAACGAAACACATATAGGTGTAGATGAAAAACAGCTCATTTAAAAAGGACTGGATAAAAGAACAATAAAAGATGAGCTTTTAAAATATATGCAAATTACTGACAATTAAAATACAACATACCAGAATTATTGGGACACAGCGAAAACAGTGATAAGAGGGAAATTTATATCAATACAGGACTGTCTTAAGAAACAGGAAAAATCACAAGGAAAGAACTTAAAATACCATGTTAAAGACCTAGAAATAGAAGAGCGCACAAATCCCAAAGTTAGCAGAAGAAGAGAAATTATAAAAATTAAAGCAGAGCTACAGCAACTATAGAACAGGAGGACAAAAAAAAAAAAAAGAACAGGAGGACAATAGAAAAAATTAATATTACAAAGATCTGGCTCTTTGAGAAAGTCAACAAAATTGACAAGACCTTGACCAGACTAATCAAAGGATGAAAAGAATGGAAACATATAGCCAAAATTAGAAATGAAAGGGGAGAAATTACCACGGATAGCACAGAAATACATAGAATTATAAGAAAATCTTATGAAGAACTTTATGCCACTGAATTTAACAACCTAGAAGAAATGGACAAGATTCTAGAAACTTATAGCTTACCTAGATTGAACCAAGAAGATCTCCATAATCTAAATAGACCAATTGATAGTGAAGAGATTAAAATGACTATCCATAATCTCCCTAAAGGCAAAAGCCATGGAAAAGATCATTTCACCAGTGAGTTTTACCAAGCATTCAAAGAATAATAATCACCTATCCTCCTCAGACTCTTCCAAAAAATTGAAGAAGAAGCACTACTTCATAACTCGTTCCATGAAGTCAACATTCCTCTAATACCAAAGCCTGGCACAGACAACAAAAATAAAGAAAACTATAGGCCAGGATATGTGATGAACATAGATGCACAAATTCTAAACAAAATAATAGCAAACAGAATATAGCGATGCATCGAAAAGATCATACCTCAAGATCAAGTGGTATTCATCCCAGGAGCACAAGGATGGTTCAACGTACGAAAATCAATCTATGTGATACACCACATAAACAAAATCAAAGATAAAGGACGTAGGACCATTTCCCATTGATGAAGAAAAAGCTTTCAACAAGATACAGCATCCATTTATGTCGTCAAAACACAAAATAAAATAGGTATAGAAGGAAAGAATCTCAACATAATAAAGGCCATATATGACAAGGCCTCGGCTAACAGCATACTCAGTGGGTAAAAGCTGAAGCCTATTCCTTAAAATCAGGAACAGGACAGGGATGCCCCCTGTCACCACTATTATTGAATAGTGTAATGGAAGTTCTAGCCACAGCAATCGGGCAAGAGAAAGGAATCAAAGTATCCAAATTTGGAAACAAGAGGTCAAATTGTCACTATTTGCTTATGACATGATGCCTAATATAAAAAATTCCAAAGATTCTACCAGGAAACTATTAGAAGCAATAAACGAATATAGAAAAGTTGCAGGATACAAAATGAATGTAAAAAAATCAACAGCATTCCTATATACAAACAACAAATCCACAGAAAAAGAAATGAGGGAATCAATTCCCTTTGCTATCAAAACAAAATGAATGAAATACCTGAGATTTAAGTTAATGAAGAGAGTGTCACACTTATACACAGAAAAGTATAAGACACTTTGGAAAGAAATTGAAAAAGACTCTAAGAGTTGGAAAAATATCCCCTCTTCATGGATAGGAAAATTTAACATTGTTAAAATGAACATTCTCCTAAAGCAATCTACATATTTAATGCAATACCCATGAAAATCCCACAATCATACTTTCATGATGTAGATAAAAGAATTAACAAATTTATACGGAAACATAAATGACCTTTAATTGCCAAAGAAATACTACATAAACAAATAAGGCTCATAGCATTATATTCCCTGACTTCAATCAATATTACAAAGCATCAAGAGACAAAACAGCTTGGTACTGGCAGAAGAACAGAAATAGAGACCAATGGAATAGAACTGAAAACCCAGCAATAAACTCAAACATTTATGGACAAATAATTCTTGATAAAGGAGCATAAAACATACAATGAGGAAAAGACAGCCTCTTTAGTAGGTGGTGCTGGGAAAACTGGAATAATATATGCAAAAAAAATGAACTTGAGCTGTGAACTCTCTCCATATACAGAAATTAACTCGAAGTGGATTACAAACCTTCATATCAGACGTGCAACAATCAACTGTATAGAAGGAAACATTGGTACTAAACTTATAGACTTAGGACTCCAGGAAGACTTCATGAACCTGACCTCAAAGGCAAGGGAAGTAAAAGCAAAAATAAATGAATGGGATTTTATCAAACTAAGAAGTTTCTGCACAGGAAAAGAAACCATCAACAAGGCAAAGAGACAGCCAACTGAATGGGAGAAAATATTTGGAAATAACGCATCAGATAAGGGTCTAATATCTAAAATATAGGAAGAACTAATAAGGCTTAATAACAAAAAATCAAACAATGGAATTATAAACTGGGCAGAAGAACTAAACTGGCACTTCTCCCACGGAGAAGTACAAATGGCCGGCAGACAAATGAAAAAATGCTCAACCTCATTAGCTATCAGGGAAATGCAAATCAATATCACAGTGACTTATCACCTCACACCTGTTAGAATGGCTATTATCAACAAGACTAGAAATAACAAGAGCTGGAGAGGATGTGGAGAAAGAGGGACTCCGGTACAGTGCTGTTGGAATGAAATCTAGTACAACCACTGTCGAAGGCAGTGTGGAGTTTCCTCAGAAAACTGGGAATGCAGTTCCCATTTGACCCAGCAATCCGTCTCCTGGGAGTCTATCCAAAAAACCTGAAAACCTTTGTCCTCAAAGACTTATGTCCCCCAATGTATATTGCAGCACTGTTCACAGTGGACATAACATGGAAACAAACAAAGTGCCCTGGGACAGATGACTGGAAAAAGAGCTGTGGTACATATACACAATGGAATATTACACAGCTATAAGAAAAAATGTAATAGTGTCATTTGAATCAAAATGAATGATCCTGAAGATCATCATACTTAGTGAAATATGTCAGACGGAAAAAACAAAGAACTGTATGATTTCACTCATATGCGGAATATAGAACTGAAAGGAACAAAAAGATAAGAAATGAACAAACAAACAAACAACCTACTATTGACATGATCAATAGTTCAATGTTTATTTGGGAATGAGTGGGTTAGGAAAGGGAAAAAAGGGGACGGGGTGTGGGAGGACGGAGGGGAAGTTAATTATAAGGTGTTGGAAACAGAACTCACACTGGGTGGTGAACTTATTTTACAATAAGTTGATTATGCGCTGTAGAATTGTATGCATGAAACCTATGTTATCCTTGCTAACAGAAGTCACCCCAATAAGTCTAACAATAAAAATGAATTTTCAAACTTTTCTCCAATGTTTATGAAGTAAAATATCCAACGAGCTTCATATAAGGCAGGCCGGACCAACCTGTGGCCCAGGATGGCTTTGAATGTAGCCCAATACAAATAATTAAAAGGTAAGAACTTGTGGTATTTTTTTTTTGTATATCTTATGAGCTATTGTTAATATTAATGTATTTTAAGTGTTACCCAAGAGAATTCTATTTCCAATGTGGCCCAGGGAATCCGAAGTGATAGATACCACTCACATAAACGATTGTCCTTTAGTGAAAGTGATAATTCAAAACACTTGTTTAACTTAAGATTTCTACTCAAAGTTCTGTTAATCCTTTGCATTTTGGGAAATCTTGATGATTCTTTTGCTTAATCTTAGGAAAGTTCTAAAAGATGACACACTTTTTTTATTGAAATTTGATTCTTCACAGTAATAGTGCCAGGTTTTAATTAAATTTGAAAGTTGAATTGAAGTTAGATGTTAAATGAAATCCAGCATAGTGATTGTTTTTATGTGTCCCACATGTTCTCCAGAAGGAACTGTGAATTTGGGCAGATGATAGTGATTAGACAGCAAAAGAGTTAATAAAAACAAACTTGAGTGGGCTAGCAGGAACCAAGTTTAGCTGAGCTTAGTTAGCTACAAATAAAAGAACTCATATGGCTACTGCTCTGTCAACAGTGAGCCTGATCTCGGAAACGAGCTTAGCTGAGCTTGGCTAGCTGCAAGGTAAAGTTTACTTTGGCCCGATTCTACCTGTGATTTTTTACAGGTGACCACATCTTGATATTGAAGAATCCGCCTGTACATTTTCTGTATAAGAAGTGCTAACGCAAAGTTCAGGGCAACTTTGTGCCTTGGACCCTGCTACATTAATCTGCCATGCCCATATTTCTCTCTTTGAATAAAACTTTCCAACTTGGATTTTCAGATCCCTCATGAACTTCTCACATTCTGTCAATAGTCAGGGGCATCCAATAACCAGAAGCTAAGACATTACGTGACTAACTGTTGCTGGTTCTACAAATTAAATATAACCTTTTAATTTTGTTGATGTTCATAAAAATCTCTTCAATGCTTGGAGGTTGGAGGGCAAGATAGTGACTGGATAGGAGGTCCCTAAATTCTCTCCCAGAAATCGCAATTGAACGGCCCCCAGGATCCAAGAAAGAGGACTCTGAGTGACAAAAAGAGCAGCTGAGAAATCCATGTATTGCAAGTAAACTCCTGAAGGTTGGAGAGAAGGGGGCGAGTCGGAGAGAGGGGAGGGATCAAAGACAGATCGCAACAGGTCCCGATCGGGGGTGACCATCCAGGAGCAGAGCAGTGCTTGGGAGGGGAGGAGGACAAGAGGTGACAAGAGGAAAAGCCCTAGCAAAGTGGCAGAACAGTGGGAGTCGTTGGGGAGCTGGGCTGGGGAGCTGGAATTTAGAGCGGCAAGTTGGGGACAGAGCTTGAGAGCCAGCCTCTGTACCTTTTGAGTGTTAGCAGGGCAGAGCAAGCACTCTGAACTGCACAGACGACATTGGGCTCTAGGCGCTCTTGGGAAACACAACGCAAGCATGCACGACTCCTGCGGAGGCATGGAGTTCCTGGTCGCAGCCCGCAGTTCCTGGTTGCGGCCCACTGCGGGGCTAGCCGGCTGCCAAACGGACAGCACACGACCCGTGCACTAGGCTGCGGCTTCCATCCCTGCCCGCTGTGAAGGTTGACCTGCTGCTGGCGCTGGTCCTGTGGCTCCTGTATGGGGCTACAGTTGCCATACCGCCCGCTGCAAACACAAACTGGCTCCCTTTCTATCGTGGCATCAAAACAACATCTTCTGTCTTGTGTGCATGCCTGCTCGCATGCCCCTGGCTCATAAAATTAGCTTCAGTCCCCAGACTCTGCCCTCACAATTGGTGGCTGGAGCAGGCCTGGAAAGAAAGGCGGTTTTCATAGCATTCGCCCCAGCCAGCAGGAGCAGCCTCGGCCCGCCTCACCCAGCTTCCCCAGCATAGGGCAGAAGGAGGAGTTGTCCCAGTGTGCCTTTCCTTGGCATCTTACCTTTCCTACAGCCTCCCCAACCAACAAAATGCAGGAAGTGAAGGGACCATGACAGATGCACACTGACTCCAAATGTAGCAGGAGACGAGAAATAAGAAATAGACAAACCCTCTCTCCCAAAATGGCCCCAGCAGTGCCACCTTGTTTCTGCCCTACACCAAGACTCCACAAAAGTACCAATCTGGGCTTTCGTACACTACTACAGGACATAACGCACTCATGTCAATGAGGAAGAACCCAGCATACAGGATGAATTCCTTAAAACTAAAACTCCTCAAAAAGATCAGGAAATTTATCAAGACAACCTCTTAGATCTAGAAGTTTCTGGCATAAGTGACAGAGAAGTTCAAGTAGCCATTCTAAAGACTCTGAGAGAAATGAAAACATACTGGCAGAGCACCATGGCTGATTTAAACAACATAAATAAGGAGATGAATGACATAAAGCAAAACTCCATGAACAAAAGGAAAAATTTAACGAAGAAATTCAAACCCTAAGGAAGATTGAGATAGAAATGTGAGAGATAAATAGGACAATAAAAGAAGTGAGAAACTAAATACTGCCATAGGAAACAGGGCCAACCACATGGAGGAAATAATTATGGATATTGAAAATCAGAACATGGAAACAGCTAAGAAAGAGGAAGGGAGGAGATATAGAAGCTAAAGTATTGAAAGAATTCTGCAAGAACAATCTGAATCCATGAGACAAAACAACATCAGGATAATAGTAGTCGAGGAATGGGTAGAGCTTTCTACAGAGAGCACACTCAAACAAATACTAGATGAGAACTTTCCAATGCAATGGAAAGATCTGGAACCACAAGTAGAAAAAGAAAACAAGTATCCTGAAAACAAGGACCCTGACAGACCTTCTCCAAGACACATGGTAATAAAGATATCCAATACTAAAGAGAAAGAGAGAATTCTCAAGGCATCCATGGAAAAAGAACCCTAATTTTAGAGGAAAACCCATCAGGATGGCATCCTATTTCTCAGCAGAAATGCAGCAAGCCAGAAGAGGATGGAATCCAATATACAAAAACTGAAAAGAGAGTAACTTAGAGCCAAGAATCATTTATCCAGCAAAATTAGTTTTCAGATATGAAGGTGGAATAAAGACCTTCTCAGACACACAGAAGCTGTGGGAATTTGCCAGGACAAGGCCAGCACCCCAAGAAATGCTGAAAGAGTCTCTTCGACCTGAAACAAAACATCAGGAAAAATGGAACACAGTTGGGGCAACAGGAAAGAAACAAAAAAAAAAAATCAAACAAAGAAATAAGTTATGGTCACAGGAAATCCTGCTATATCAATCATCACTCTAAATGTTAATGGACCGAACTCACCAATAAAAAGACACACAATGCACACTGTATTAAAAAACAGAATCTACCTATGTGCTGTCTCCACTCAGAGTGAAAGGATAGGAAACAGTAATTCAACCAAATGGTGACCAGTGAAAAGCAGGAGTTGCCATACTTATTATACCTAATGAAATAAACGTCAGGTTAAAAGGGATAGTAAAAGACAAGGACGGACATTACATAATGATAAAAGGCACAATACAGGAACAATTGTACATGACACCAATTAATATATATGCTCCTAACCAGGATGCATCAAAATAGACAAAGAAACTACTAACAGATTTTAAGAAGAAATTGATGAATACACAATCATTGTGGGAGACATAAACACTGCACTAACAGCCATGGACAGATCAACCAAACAGAAAATAAATAAGGAAACATCAACACTGAATGAGACATTACACCAACTGGCCATAATTGATATTGGCACGACACTTCTTCCAGCAAAAGGAGACTATTCCTTCTTTTCTAGTGCACATGGAATATTCTAAAAGATATCCCACATGCTGGGACACAAAAGTAGCCTCAGCAAATTCAAGATGATTCAAATTATACCATGTGTATCCTCAGACAACCATGCTTTGAAATTGGAGGTCAACTGTAAAAGGAAAGCAGAAAAAAACACATGTAAGTGGAGATGAAGAAGAGCTCAGTTAAACAGGACTGTATAAAAGAACAATAAAAGATGAGATTTAAAAATATATACAAATTACTGACAATGAAAATACAACATACCAGAATTATTGGGACACAGCGAAAACAGTGATAAGAATGAAATTTATATCAATACAGGCCTGTCTTAAGAAACAGGAAAAATCAGAAGGAAACAACTTAACATACCATGTTAAAGAACTAGAAATAGAAGAGCACACAAATCCCAAAGTCAGCAGAAGAAAAGAAATAATAAAAATTAAAGCAGAGTTATAACAATTAGAGAACGGGAGGACAATAGAACAAATTAATATTACAAAGAGCTGGTTCTTTGAGAAAGTCAACAAAATTGACAAGACCTTGACCAGACTAATCAAAGGATGAAAAGAAAGGACACATATAGTCAATATTAGAAATGAAAGGGGAGAAACCACAACGGATACCACAGAAATACAAAGGATTATAAGAAAATCTTATGAAGAACTTTATGCCACTGAATTTAACAACCTAGAAGAAATGGACAAGTTTCTAGAAACTTATAGCTTACCTAGATTGAACCAAGAAGATCTCCATAATCTAAATAGACCAATTCATAGTGAAGAGATTAAAATGACTATCCATAATCTCCCTAAAGGAAAAAGCCATGGACCAGAACGTTTCACCAGTGAGCTTTACCAAGCATTCAAAGAATAGTAATCACCTATCCTACTCAGATTCCTCCAAAAAAATTGAAGAAGAAGCACTACTTCCTAACTCATTCTATGAGGTCAATATTCCTCTAATACCAAAGCCTGGCAAAGACAACAAAAATAAAGAAAACTATAGGTCAGTATCTGTGATGAACAAATATGTACAAATTCTAAACAAAATAATTGCAAACAGAATATAGTGATGCATCAAAAAGATCATACCTCAACATCAAGTGGTATTCATCCCAGGAGCACAAGGATGGTTCAACGTAGGAAAATCAATATATGTGATACACCACATAAACAAAATCAAAGATAAAGGACGTATGACCATTTCCCAGTGATGCAGAGAAAGCTTTCAACAAGATACATCATCCATTTATGTGGTCGAAGCACAAAATAAAATAGGTATAGAAGGAAAGCATCTCAACATAATAAAGGCCATATATGACAAGGCCTCGGCTAACAGAATACTCAATGGGGAAAAGCTGAAGCCTATTCCTTAAAATCAGGAACAGGACAGGGATGCCCCCTGTCACCACTGTTATTGCATAGTGTAATGGAAGTTCTAGCCACAGCAATCGGGCAAGAGAAAGGAATCAAAGGTATCCAAATTTGGAAAGAAGAGGTCAAATTGTCACTATTTGCTTATGACATGACGCCTAATATAAAAAATTCCAAAGATTCTACCAGGAAACTATTAGAAGCAATAAACGAATATAGAAAAGTCGCAGGATACAAAATAAATGTAAAAAAATCAACAGCATTCCTATATACAAACAACAAATCCACAGAAAAAGGAATGAGGGAATCAATTTCCTTTGCTATCAAAACAAAATGAATGAAATACCTGAGATTTAAGTTAATGAAGAGAGTGTCACACTTATACACAGAAAAGTATAAGACACTTTGGAAAGAAATTGAAACAGACTCTAAGAGGTGGAAAAATATCCCCTGTCCATGGATAGGAAAATTTAAAATTGTTAAAATGGACATTCTCCTAAAGCAATCTACATATTTAATGCAATACCCATGAAAATCCACATTCATACTTTCATGAAGTAGATAAAAGAATTAGTAAATCTATATGGAAACATCAATGACCTTTAATTGCCAAAGAAATACTACATAAACGAATAAGTCTCATAGCATTACATTCCCTGATTTCAATTAATATTACAAAGCATCAGGAGTCAAAACAGCTTGGTACCGGCAGAAGAACAGAAATAGAGACCAATGGAATAGAACTGAAAACCCAGAAATAAAACCACACATTTATGGACAGATAATTTTCGATAAAGGAGCAATAAACATACAATGAGGAAAAGACAGCCTCTTTAGTAGGTGGTGCTGGGTAAACTGGAATAATATATGCAAAAAAATGAACTTGAGCTGTGAACTCTCTCCATA